>JACXGK010005666.1:0-24727 GCA_016801125.1 Novumbra hubbsi
TGTCAGTCACAAATAACCCTAGAACAGGATAGGCCAGACAAAGAGGACCCTGTGTCAGTCACAATTAACCCTAGAACAGGATGGGCCAGAATGAGCATACCCTGTGTATGGAAAACAGGTGAGGGTAAAGACAGACAGAGGGGATAGGATCCTGTTGGATTGGTTTGTGAGTATGTCTGTAAAATTAGAATTGTTGGCCAACATATTTCTTGTCCCCACTTTACAAAATGCTGTTTTTTACATGACCTGTACATACAACTAGGGTTAGAGTCAGATTCTGGCATTAGGGTTAGGTTTGGATTGAGGTATTAGTGTTAGGTTCGGATTGAGGTATTAGGGTTATGTTCAGTTGAGGTATTAGGGTTAGGTTCGGATTGAGGTATTAGGGTTAGATTCAGATTGAGGTATTAGGGTTAGATTCAGATTGAGGTATTAGTGCTAGGTTCAGATTGAGGTATTAGGGTAAGGTTCAGATTGAGGTATTAGTGTTAGGTTCAGATTTAGGTATTAGGGTTAGGTTCAGTTTGAGGTATTAGGGTTAGGTTCAGTTTGAGGTATTAGGCTTAGTTTCAGATGGAGGTATTAGTGTTAGAATAGGACAAAATAGCAGTTCCTGTACCACACAGCTCCAAAAGAGTTAAGATCTGGCACCATCAGAACAAAAAAAAACTGATTTGTTTTGAAGTGCACATTTAGATGTTAGGGTTGGTTTACGGGGAAACTTCAGGTCAAAGTTGTATTATTTCTTGAAGGAAATGCATTTTGAAATCCCCATTTTGTAGGATAGTTTGACGTGTGTGTGTTTATCAGCGACAAATATGTGTGTGTGCATTTTTGTGTGCGTGTGAAGTGAACAGTGTTAGTCCTCATATGGACTCCCTCTTGCTTCCTGGTGGTTGTGGGGACCTCCAGTCTTCCAGTCATTGGCCCTGTGTGTGTTCCTGCCTGAGGAGGAAAATACTATCTATTCATAAGGAGCTTCTTGCTGCTGCATTTAACCAAGCTTTACTAATAAGACTGGCAGGCTGGGAGGCCCATGCTCTCAACCAGGGCTCAGTGACTCTGCAGCACACGGCAACGGGTCATGTTCATTAATGCACAGAGGTAGGTCCCTCCCTGTTTTCCCCCGATTGGTGCTGGAATAATATGACCTGTTCCAAACATGCATCTCATCCATCCACAGATCCTAGTCCACGGCTTTGTTCAGAATGCCATCGTATGTTCTTGAATAGTTGAAGAGCAATACTTTTCGCAATAAGTAGCATACCGGAATTGGACTAGGGTGCCATTTATGTTTGATTTGGATAGACACAGGCTGAATATGTTATCCGCGCAAACTGCACCTTTCTGAGCAGTTGTTTCCAAAATATCTTAGAAATGAAGCTCCCCGCTGACTTCTCCCACAGCTCACGTCAGCGGAGCTTAGTTTACGTTCTCCTACTGTGTTTAAAACACGTCAGCTTGCTGAGCTCAAAGTAAGCCACTGAGTTCACGGTACAGCAGAACCTGACAGTCTCTCCCTCTCTTTCTCTTCCTCCAGTCTCCCACCCCCTTCTCACCCCCCAATGCATCTCGGAATGTGTTGAGACGGGAACTGCCACTGAATCTAATCTGCACGTAAATAGGGCCTCCACATACAGTTAAAGGATCCAGGGGTCTCACCTGCTCAGTCCTCCCCGACAGCCACACCACCCTGTCTGACATTGTGTCACACCTCTGCCACCAAGATTCCCCCTTCATCAGGCACAGCACCCCCCCCCCCCACACCTATAGGCCTGCAGTAAATTGCATAGATTGTGTGTGTGTGTGTGTGTGTGTGTGTAAGAGCAACAGAGAGGGAAGATGCTGCTTGGCTCTGGAGCTCTCAGCCTTGCAGTTGGTCACTAGTTCCTTAAAACCAAGATGGTGCCTGTGTGTTGGTTGGTCACATTGAACTTCTTCGTACATTTGTGGTGTTCGTCTACCCGCCTCCTCGCTCCTGGTACGTGAACGCCAGGCTGCTGTGCTATGCAGTCGGCTCCAGGAGGACGGAGGTTCTTTCTCCCTCATTTCGTTCCCTACTGCACCTCCCGCAGGAGAACACGCCGCAGAAAACAGGGGTAAACGAGGAGGTATTGGCCAGGATTAATCTTGTATTATTTCTTTTTTCATGTAAATTGGATTTCTTGTTTGTGTCTGAGACATGGCTTGAGGTCGGTGAGTTAAGCCCTCTTTCTGAAGTTTCTCCCAGCGACTGTGACTTTTAGTTCCCCCAGAATCGCTGGTCATGGTGGAGGATTAGTAGTTATTTTTAAAAATAGTTTTAAGTGTGGCACACAGTTTCGAAGTACAGCTGATAAACTGTCCATTCCAATGTTTTGTGCAATGGTATATAGACCTCCAGAATACAATAGTCTTTTATCCAAGATTTTCTCTGACTTCCTATCTTCTATTATACCTACTTTTGATAATCTTCAGATTACTGGTGATTATAACATTCACTTTTGCTGTCCATCTAGGCCTATGATTCGAGCCTATATTTCGTTTTTTACAGCTTGTTGACTCATTTAATCTCACTCAGTCTGTTGTGGAATCTATTCACAGCACAGTCATACACACTCATATAGAAATATTTCTCAGATATTATTTCTAACTACTCTCATAATCACAAAGTCTTGTTCCGCATGGTAACCAAAGCTGACACCTGGTTGCTACTACCTTTCCTGATTCGACTATTCAGACATTTATAGACTTCCTGACCATCTTCTCTGGCAAAATTGATCATGACCTCTCTGATTTAGCCACATGTTCTGCTCTTTTTAACCATTTTGGATATTTATCTTGTTCACATGTAGACATCTTCTCAATCATAAAGCCTACTGCCTGATCCCAGGATACTGTTCCCTCACACCTTTTCAAAGTGCTGGACACCCTATATTGTCTACCACATATATGCCCCATCAATGGCACTGCCCGTCATGTTTTAAGCATGCAGTGATCCAGCCCAAAACGCCTAATCTGGATTTAATTGTTCTTAATATATTTCATCCCATTTCAAAATTGACATTCTTATCAAAAGTTCTATACTTCTAGTTTTTTTTTTTTATGAATAAATTCCAGTCAGGTTTTAGGGCACACCATAGCACTAAGTAAGCTCCGAGTAAGGTGTTAAATGATTTATTGTTGTTTTGGGACAATGTATATTGTATATTTTAATTCTGCTTGATCTTAGTGCTGCCTTTGACATGATTGACCATGCCATCCTTCTAGTTCGTTTTAAGATAGAAGTTGTCATTCTTTTAACCGGGACAAAGAAGAGAGCATCAGTCCTGTATTGGCCTCTCCATTGGCTACCTGTTAAATATGGGATTGATTTTAGGGTTATTCTGTTGGTGTTTAATGCCTACATGGATCAGCCCCCTATTTTATTTCTGACCTCCTTATCCACCACTCCTCCCCAAGGACCCTTATGTCTTCCAACCAATTGCTTTTCTGTGCTCCATGGGCCTCATTTAAGTTTAAAGGAGACCGTGCCTTTTCTGTTGCTGCTGCAAAGTTGTGGAAAAGCCTACCTTTATACTTTCCACTAGTCTTCCACTAGTAGTGACATATTTAAATCCCACCTTAAGACCTGTTTTTCTTTAGCATTTGATTTATGGCTGTATGTCTGTCATGTGCTACAGGTTCGTCAAGCACGCTGCCATAGAAATCGGGAATATTTAAGGGAAAACCAGTAGGACGATCTTGACTGGCCAGTCATTTAAGTCATTTAAGAGTCAGAACGCGACTTTCTCCATGTTTTGTTTATGAAACCATTTTGTGCTGGATGTGTAAACTTTTGTTTTTATGTGCATAATCTACTCCGAACAGCGCCCCAAAGCATCAAACAACTTGGTTTAATTAAAACACACAGGGCATGTACTTATGGAGAACAAAACATTTGCTTTAAATTTCAATTAGTTGGTCAGTCAGAGAGTTCAGTCAAATCTCGTTCAGCCCAAAAACTAATCCTGATTAGGGATAGTGTGGCTAGTATGACTGTCAAAAAGACTGATACTGTACATTGATAAAAACTCCACCTCTCAGCACAGACGAAGTATTTCGGTCAGTTGCAGCATTTAGGAGGCAGTCAGCCATCTAAGCCGAACAGGACCAAACTGTTTGGCCTGACACTGACATGAACAACACAAATCCCTAAGCTTTTCTTTTACACCATAAGGGCTAGTACCTGAATGGTTGCTGGTTTGTATCCACAAGCCAACAACAAAGAAGAAATGTGCCCTTGAGCTAGGCATCTAACACTAATTGCTCCTGGAAGTCAATCTGGACTAAATGACCTCCTGTTTGTTTTAATGTAAAAGCAGCTACATTGAGGACCCTGAGGCCTAGGGGTTTAAACCGCTGCCTCCAGTGCACATGTACTGCTGAGGCATGGGTTTAAATCCGTTCCACGGAACTCGCTCTCTCAATGGATCATAAACATTAAAATCTTAAAAAGGAAAGAATGTTTGGAACCAGATGACCTACTTTCCTCCCCACACAGTGGTCACCACCACGTAGACAAACACCCCGGGGTCACTGGAGATCACATCGGCACGCAATACTGCACCACCTCTCATGTAGAACATCTTGGCTGATATCTTACAGTGGACGTGTCTTGGACGACCGCTGCATATCTGCAGTGTAATATAGCCCGCATTCATTTTTAAAAGCAGCAGTTGGGTTGTTGACGGAGCAGCTTCTGGCCTTCGGCTGCTGTCTCACCATCCTGCTCTACCTCTGTCTCTCCCCCTGTCTCACCATCCTGCTCTACCTCTATCTCTCTCCCTGTCTCACCATCCTGCTCTACCTCTGTCTCTCCCCCTGTCTCACCATCCTGCTCTACCTCTGTCTCTCCCCCTGTCTCACCATCCTGCTCTACCTCTATCTCTCCCCCTGTCTCACCATCCTGCTCTACCTCTGTCTCTCCCCCTGTCTCACCATCCTGCTCTACCTCTATCTCTCTCCCTGTCTCACCATCCTGCTCTACCTCTATCTTTCTCCCTGTCTCACCATCCTGCTCTACCTCTATCTCCCTCCCTGTCTCACCATCCTGCTCTCCCTCTATCTCTCCCCCTGTCTCACCATCCTGCTCTCCCTCTCTCACACATTACATTGACCAAACATCCAGCAGTCGGCTCTACTTACGGTCGGACATGCAAGGTGTTCATTACCAATTGAGCACTCCATCCAAATGTCTGTTGTCTCGCCAGTCGACTGTAAGCGCCCTCTCGCAATCACCATCATCAGAAACAAAAACTGCGTTGAACACTACATCCCCCACAATTCATCTGCCTACACAAACACACTTTCAGACCAACATCCACATGCATGTATGATTTTAATAGAATTACCCATGCACAGTGGGGCGGCTAGCTAATGGTAATAGAAAGGTATTGGTGGATAGAGCTAACAGTAGTTACTAACACCCTCCTGCAGGTTCATGTTCTTAAACATTCGTAGAGGACAATACTTCACACAGAAAGCAGCCTAGCAGGGCTCTACACTGGCTTTGGTTTTTACCAGGAGCACATGTTCTCCTAAACTGACAAATCCAAGCACACAAATATACATTTAGAAGTGCAATTCAATTCTTGAGTTTGAATCACTAACCGACAACAATTATGGAAAAAAGCTGAAAACACAATTGTAGGGATCTATTGCAGGGATCCATTGCAGAGATCTATTACAGGGATCTATTGCAGAGATCTATTACAGGGATCTCTAAACTTTTTAGGCATGACGGCTACTTTTTCTTTTTAACTAATTTTCACATTTGTGATGTAGGGGCTGAAAATGCTGCACATTTACTGATTGCGCAGAGGCAAGCCCGGTCACAGTTGATGATCAAGTGTGACCACCGCAACATTCTAAAATTGTATTGGCCAGATATAGAGTTTAAAGCTAATAGCGGCTAAATGGGTGTGACCATTTGATTAGAAAGTAACTGGGAACATGCAGTGTCTAAAAAGGGAGAGATCTGTTGATGAGGTTTTGCGGAGGATCACGTGAAGACGGTATGGACTTCACAGAGCGCCAGTGAAGCTAGTTTTTACATGGCGTGTGTCCATGAATGAAACTGCTGCCCTGTAGAGCCCTGTACAGGTCCTAATCCAGGCCCTTGTCATCTTACATCTGGACCACCGCAACTCACTGTTGGAACGACTTTCTTCTCTGCTTATATGAGAAAACCCCAGCTCCTTGAAAACGCTAACGCCCGCTTCATGTTCGACCTTGCCGAATTCTTCCTTCTTTCTGCCATTCCTTATCATCAGGCTGTGATCAGACCCTGCTTCCCAACCCAAGCTCCGTGTTCTAACACCTCGTGTCGTCCCACCCTTTGGGTTAGGGTTAGCCCTAACCCTTGGGCGAAGGCAGCCTCCGTTTGGCCCCGTCAAAGCTCTTCTCTGTCCTGGCACCCCAACGATGAAATAGGCTTCCCCTTAATGAAGTAATGAAGACACCAAATAACTCAGACACTTCACGTACGTGACTAAAATGTAAAAATGTACAAAAAGTGAGTGCAGACCTGTGGAATTCTTAAAATAAAAAGCTAAATGAAATTCCTGCGCACTCCAGGATTAGCAAGACAAGGCAAAGTACAAGTGAAAAGCACATGGCTTGATTCTCCACGTATCCAAAGCCTGGATCCATAGTCTCAAGTCGTTACATAAGATCCGGATGCAGCATACAAATCTACACTTCCACAAACACGGATGGATATTACACATCCCCACATCCCAAAACAGCCCACCAAAGGTGTCAACTGACCTACAAAATCACCATAGAGACATCAATGACACAAGTCACCTGCGCTATGAACAAAGTTACTGCAAGAGCACAAAGCAGCAAACCCAAGCAGGCATTCACAGTAGCAGCAGAAAACAGCTGAGAACAGAACTCTCCAGACGTTCCTGAACTCTCCAGACGTTCCTGAACTCTCCAGACGTTCCAGAGCTCTCCAGAGGTTCCAGAGCTCTCAAGAGGTTCTGCAGTAGTATTTATTTTTTCCTGTTATTTTCTTTCCTGTTATTTTACTATGTAAGTATGCTAAGAACAGATTCTTAGTTACAATCCAAGACCTGGGAGCAGTTAGTGTTACCAGTCTTGCTCAGGGAGAGAAAGACAGGGTTTCTTCACCTTGTCGGCTTAGGATTAGAACCAACAACCTTGAATAGATTTTCCCAATGAACAGATCTATGATCAGACTTCTCTCCCAAATCTTAACCATTATGATTAGTAGGGGAAATACAACAAAGAACCAGTCTACGGCAGATTAATCCCACTCATCTGAAGAGCACAATAGAGGTCAAAGGTAATGCAAGAATTACCAGAGGTCACAATGATAACTAGATGAGCTAGGAGTAATATGAAGTACTTACCAGGTCATGATTTGTGGAGTTGGAGTCATCCTCGGGGAAGGGGATATATACAGCTAGGGCCATACAGTTGGCAAAAATAGCAATTAATATAAAGATATCAAATGGCCTGGAAGACATGGTTAGGGGAAACACATCAAAACAGTGGATCACCATATACAGTGTCAACATTTGACTATTTCCAATGACAAATGATAGTAATCAAAATGACACTGTAGTTCTCAAGCCAAACACAACACACTTTAAAATTGTTATAATATTCAAAATGCAGCTTTGACATTATGCACCCATCAAAATACATGAAATAATCTGCCGTCTTCTGCTGGTGTTCTGCTGACTGCCTTCTGGAACAGCAGAGAACTAGCATTGGACAAACACAGCTGTGTCGTGTTTCTGAGTCACCCACGGTCTCAACGAGCCCCACCAGTGTTAGGATTTAGGACATGCACTTCAGTGTGCCTTCGGAGGAAGAAAAATGACATTGTTTTCCCATCTCTTCACCTTCCCAAGTTCACTATTCTCTTGAATGCATTGGCGAGAAAAACGTCTAGGATTATTCAAGCGTGACTGGCTATGGCTGTAAAATAATGTGCCTTTGTGTTTCCCGCAGTAGGCTAGCTACGCTCCAATCAGCTATAAAAAAAAAATAACGTTGTGACTCGCTGTTTCCCTTTCATGTTCCTGTGTCGAGAGTCACGAGCTACCGTCGGATTAACACAAACCAGTGTCTTGTTGAGTTGTTTGCGGTGCCGGGGAAATGGAGACTAAAGAAACCCTCTGCACATAGCTAAACTAAAGCCTGGGAGCCCAAGTTAGACATCTGTACTTGTCATACACATTGGGCAAATCAGAAATAGACGCGTGTGTAGAAATTCATGAGAGTGACATAAAACGACCCTTAACGAGCGTGCGGTAGATTACTCAGGTACTCTCCAACACCTGGTACACCAGCCCTTCAACACACACCATCTATTCCCTGACACGCGACCAACCAACACACACTCTGGTCTGTCCGAAAGGATACTTCCACTCCACCAGGCTGATGCAGGCTCTTCTTATGGGGTTGTTGAGTTTGAGGCAGAACAGCGCCCTGGCAGGGCGGGTATTGGCATTGCTGCCCTGCTTCTTGCTTTTAGCGTACTGTGCCCGCTTCTTCTGCGCCAACGCGCCCGCCGGGACGGTGGGCAGCGGAACCGGTGCGGTCACCAGGGCGGCGAGCGGGGTTGCAGCCGGGGCCGCGGGGGTTGAGGCGGGCCCGTTGGCGCTCATGGTCGGGGCGTGGCTCTGCGGGGCGTGTCCATGAGCGTGGATCTGCCAGGGTAGAGGGCGGGACTAGAAGAGGAGCAAAGGGCAGTCTGACCGATTGGCTGGCACGTCACCAGGGGGAGGGACTCTGGTGCCGCTGGCATAGCTTGCCTCTGGGGAAGAAAGAAAGGTACATAGTGTGGTTACCAGTTCATGTGCTCACATGGAAAACCACTTGCTAACATCATTTCTTGCAGGTTACCGTGGTGACTTTGTTAACTGAAGGGCGAATAAACAAGCAACCAATACTTAAAGGGTTTTCAGCAACATGCCAAGCAATAATGTCGTCCCCCTCAATCTGAAATTCAGAACTACAAGAGTGTGGACACCTTCATCTGGACTCTGCTTCTGTTCCTTTAAATGTTGTCTGATAAGGGAAATCCAGACAAATAACTTCGGAATCAGAATACTTGAACCTGTGGCATCAAATGGAGCACTGTTTCTCACTTTGGTCATGTAAAAAACACACATCAAATCCACTCAATCCTGAGCCAGCCACATCAGAACACAAAAGAGCAGCTAACCAGTTAAACGCCTTCAACACCTTTTTTATTAGAATAAACATGATAAGAAAGAACTGCTTTGTTATGCCCTGAGTCATGAGTCCCACATCTACAATAAAGCGTAGCAATTGGTGCACAGGGGAACCAAACACATTGGGTTGGAGTTGTGGTAGTTGATTGGTTGGTAGATGGAGACAATTACATCAATAAATATCAAGGCGGAAATTCATACTTTCTTATTGGCTAATACAGGCTAGGGGTGTTGCGATAAACCCATATTTACGTAAACCGTGATATTTCAAGAATCTAACATTAATATCATAATAATACACATTTTATAAAACTGTATTCACTAGGGAAAAATTACATAGCATTTTTCCCCAAAAAATCTCTCGGTTTTTCGATAGATTATTTATACACTTATAGATAAATGATGCATGTTCTTAAACTATGAATCTGGAGCTTCACATTGGTGTTGAAATCAATTTGTTAGCCTCATTAGAACCTCCGGGAGAGATCCGGCAAGACGTGCCGTTTTAGTAGCCTATTGACTTGCAGAAGTGGGGCTCATTGCGGTGTTAGGGTACGGCCTGGTGAACTTTTCCGTCATCAGGTTGCCTTTTCACTATACATTAAGTGTAGCTGTTCTTATTGTAAGCTTTCATTTTGGGGATTTGTATAGTTATGGATACATATCCCCTCTCCAAAAGTTATGGATACAGACAAAATATGGAATGTTTCACCAGACCTTCAACAAATCTGGGGGCGGGCATCTGGGAACAAGCTTTGGGGCGCCAAGGATGTGAAGGAACTGTTGGGGGAGAGTGCTGATGAAGGGAAGGTGGTGTATAAAAGTGAGTGGTTAGGAAAAGGAATTTCTTTAGGTACGCTGTCACGGCTGTGGTGTGGAGCGGAACCAAACGCAGACATTGTTCAAAAGTAAATGGTGAATTTAATCCAATAAACCAAACAAATACAAACTAACACGAACTGTAACCGGAAAATGAAAGGTATGCAACACACATAAAACGATGTAGAAATAACATGTAGCGTATTCACTTGAATCTTGAATTAAATGAAAGACAAACCGTGAAGTTGTGACAAACACAAACAATAAACCACACTGAGTGTGGCTGTAGCCTAGCCTAAGTAGGCTCCCCAATCAGAGTCAACTGAATGCAGCTGCTCTGACTGGGGAGCCCACAGCGGCATGGAGATGGCTAGAGGCCTCTCCATTTGACATGCCCTGAATGGGAGCCCCAAAGCACAGAGATGGCTAGGGGCCCGCATCCAGGACATGACATACGCAATGTAAAAAAACACAAACGAACAATAAAAGAATAAATTCTATTTAATAAATAGCTGGGATTCAATTGAAAAAAGACTTAAAAACTTGTGTCGGTTCCTAACATACACTCTATGCCACAGCTATGCCAATCCAAACTACAACTCCATAACCAAAAGCCTTGTGCCATTGCCATCTCAATAAACAGCCTATAATTATCCTTGACCAAACCCTGACCGAAGGTTAGGACAGTCGCTAATGGTGCATTGCAAAGCATTATACTTCCATTAGTCATGATTAAATGAATTCTCCTACAGGTAGTCACTGCTTTAGTCAGTTATCAGCACCATGCAGCAAGTCATGAGATGGTCTCCTTTCTTCAGCCGAGCGGCAGTCACACGAGAATAAAAACATTATAAAGCCAACAATCAAATATACCAATTCATAATATAATTACGCGGTGAGTGGTTAATCATTCAAACCAAGCCAGTGAACATTACAAGGCACAGTCTACTGGCTGGAAGTCTGCAGAGTCTCATAACTGGACCAATGAGAAGAGAGAATTCTCCCAGTACACTAATCACATGTGTCCATGAAAAAGAGTTGACTAGAAATGACCAGTTAAAACTATTATTCAATTAAATTATTATTATTTACAAAAACAAGGTAGGGTTTAGAGCAGGAGGCAGTTCCATCCGGCCCATGGAAGTTGATAACATAGTTTTGAGGGGAATTAAAAAACAACTCACCAGCCCATTCGTACATATCCGAGTCAGAATTAAAATAATTGAAACATTGAAAGGATCTACTGTATACATGTTTCATACATGTCTGTTTCTGGCCTGCAAATCATTTGTTAATGAATTACGAAAACAAATGTGACCCTCCGTTTAATTTCAAAATACTGATGTGCCCCCCCCCTTGCCCTCCTTGAAACTATTCTAAAGCGTTCAAAGACGTGCCCATCAAGCCAATCCTGCTGGTGGAAAGTGTTTGTGGATTTGGCATGAGGTGACATCTCTTTAGATTGCCACAACAAATTGACAACTACAATGCCAAAGCTCTGTGGGGATGTAATTTTTGCTGATGCAGGATTTTGTTGACATAATCAAAATTCAAAGGACACAATTATTATTTCATTTAAAAAGCATTATTACTAACCTTGTTAATGACTATATTTGTTTATTCATTTAGTTATATTTCCTATTCAAACAAATGTAATGTATGTTTTCAAGGAAAACAAGCGACCCCAAACTTGTGAACGGTACTGTATATTCCCTAAATGATATGCCGGGTCAATAACATCACAACATGTAGAGTAGGTGAAGGGGTCTAGATACTTTCCGAAAACACGGTATAACGGACCCAAGAAAGGACACAGCCATATTTGTAAACAATCCGACATTTCCAACAGACAAAATACTTCCATAAGCATTAACATATCACAGCAGATTATATGCTTCCAGAGCAAAAACACACGGATAAGCAGCGTGAATTCAAAGTTGTCACTCTAATACATCACTTGGTCAAATCAGTTGTATAAGTCCTTGAACTGCGAGTGCTAGGCCCTGCAGAGAATGCAAGAAGCTGAAAAAAGGTCACATTGCCTTAATATTCCCAAGCGCTTTCACAATCTCTCAAAGTCCGTGGATAATAAGGATAGAACGCTACAATCATCCTCAGCACTGAATATGCACACATTAATCCAGAGAGAACTGACCATTAGCCGAGTGTAGACATCCGTTAGAGGCGACTTCTTTCATTTGCTGGCTATTTAGAACATTAGGCTAGCTTTTGCACATTTTTCTAAAACGACAGCACTTGTTTTATAGGTAATTCATGTTATAATTGTCCCAGCATCATCGACATAAATCGACCTCCAGCGCACAATAGCCTAACCTGATCTAATAGCGACTGACATTCCCACGAGCGATTCGTGACAGTTGAACAATACCCGTCACCAAACGTGGCCGTATGGTAAGGCTATATCGTCAAATCTCCCAAAGTATGTAAAAAATGACAGCATGGATCCATCGGCGCTTATTGTAAAAATGTATGACCGTCAGATGGAGCAATACGTGGCCGTCAGATGGTCCTCGCGATGTTCAAAGAAACAACTGGCGTTATTGCTAGGTTACAATGGGTTACAACGCTCACTGACGGTCTTTCGACCCCGGTCTAGGGGCACACAGTCTGTGTCTTTCTGTCCAGCGTTTGGTTCAACGCGACGAAATCTGAGAAGGTATACAATATGTAGCCACTGAACTTCAGTCCAAATGACAAGCACCATATCTTGTTCCGTAGCCCATTGTCAAGTCATGATAGATGGGAAATAGGCTACGTGAAGAATTTCAAAGGTATGCTCAACAAAATGACAAATGACAAAGGACACACTTGGAAATACGATTTGTTAAAACTACACAGACACTGTAAAAGAACTATAGTACTATTGTATGGAAATAAAACCCCTTTAAACAGGTTCAGCTAAGCTAACGTGCTAACTTCAGACCCTATTCCTGGCAAACCCCGTACCTTCTCAGAAGACTTTTTATTCGGCAGATACCTCCAGGTTAACCACTCTGTAAGGAAAGTCCAGTGTTTTTGCGGCAGAAAAAACGCAAGTCCAATGTCAAACGGCGAATTTGAATTCATTAGCTTGAGGGCAGGAGGGACACATGCATTAATTAAGCCCTTCCATGTTGATCGTGGAAAGCAGGAGACAGGAGAGTGTGCGCGCGAGAGAACAGAGCATCCTCGTTCGCTGCGCTGCCAGTTTATCGTCACAGCGCCAGTGAACAGTGAAATGAGCACATCAGAATCAGAGCTCTCTTCCTCCTGGCTCTGTGTCCCTCCTGTTCGTGCACAAGCCTCTATTCGTTTACATGGCACGGGAAAAGTACCCAGCGCAGAAGAGACGCATCATGAGTGTATAGCCTAGGTCTAGCCTACTAATTAGGCTTTAAATAGATTTTAATAATTCGAAATGAAATTCAGCCTCTTCTATTTGGAATGCTATATGGAAATACTATTACTGACACCCAATTTTGCCCAAAACATTCTTACAGTGACACCAGGAGTCAACTGATGGATTTTCTGGATCCATTTGGAAATCTGAAAACTGCATAGCCAAATGTTGCCAACTCCAGATGACATAATCCAAGTGTGACCACATCACATTTTAGGGAGAGACGTACACATAATAACTCAAACAGTCCGACAAATATAATCCCCAATTCGCTTCAGAAGGATCCGGTAAAAACGGAGTGAGCTGTGATTAAAACTAAATCTACTGCAGCCAGTAGAGAAATCGAAATTGACATGTGTTGAGTTTAAATGGACTCAACCCGCACCGCACTGATGAAGTAATTCATTCCATGACATGACCCGTATTGGGTTTGGACTGGGAATTTAATGAACCTTTTATGTCAGTCTCTTCAAAATAAGCCTGGATCCTTGAATCTCCAGATCGCAAACAGTATCTACTCATTCTGATTTGTACCAGAAAGGTGGCCAGAGCTGGAACCCGAGTGTTTAAAGCTGTGTTTTGAAAACGTGTCTCTGGCTTTGATACTCGGCATGGAGGATCCAGTCATGGGGATCCAGTCATGATGACTTTGACTGTGCGTCGTCTTTTATGTTTACGTCAACACAAACTAGGCTACTCTAAAGACAGCAGTGTCAGACTGAACTAGGCTACTGACAATGTAGTTGATACTTTACACTAGTACTGATTTTCCGAATTTTCTGATTGTAATATACAGTCTGAGAAGAATAATATAACATTGGTTGGTGTATTTCCAAATTGTTTGATATGCAAGGTAATTACACTACTATGTGTGGAAAACTTTCTGATGCATTGTAAACTATGCAAAAAGGACAAAATACCTTTTAATAGCGTTGTATATAGCAAACATAGTAGAGAACGATTTAAGCGAGTTGTTAGGCAATGGGAATGGCTTTTCTCAGAGCAATTGAGACGTCACATAACTCACGTTATCTAGTGAGACAGACTAAACACCAAACACATATTTACAGCCGAGGAAATGTAAATACGTTCCACAGGGAGTTTAATGAATGCATATGCGGGCTGACCGGAACGGTTGTATGGCGATAGTGGCACGAGTGCGTATCAATTCTCTGAAACACATAGCTACTTATCATGCCACATATGGTCTGGTAGCAATAAGTTGCATTCATATTCAGATCGCATTTATATGTTGTCCTTGTTAGGCCACAAATAAACATAAAGGAAACAGGCCTGTTTTCCTCCACACATTTTCAAAAGACTAATTAGGCCGCTATCTATATGCCTTCCCAATATCTGTACGACTATTGTATGCCTAATGAGACGAGAAAATATTTTATCTTTACACTGAAGGGAATTCGTTTACAGCTTGCAAGGCGTTTGGGGAGGAGTTAACTTTAGGAAAGTGTTCTGCCTAATACCTATAAAATATGTTGTTTCCTACAATATATCTCTGTTGATTGTATCGCACGAATGGCCTTGTGAAAGGCTTCTAACAATATTATAAATATGCATGACAGGCTCACACAGGGTTTATCAACAATGACAGACAAGAAGCCACAACACTGTAATGGTTACAACGATTTGTCTACCTAACTAGTAGCGCCAGGAGTTTTCCCCTGGTCACGTTGTCAGCGATCTCTCTTGCCAACGTTTATGAGGATTTGCTGAACAGCTATGATACAAACGCTGTTTCATCGCTTTCCAGCATTCATTTTTACACCCTCATTTAAACTAGGCCAAATCCCCCGAATGGTTAATTGCATAGCACTGCACCATGAGTGGACATATCTCGTCACCAGCAGCTTGTATATACCGCATCTGTCGGCGTCATGATGAGGCAGAAAGGCTACACCGTCCGGCCTGATCTACTTTCACACTCAAGGCTTTTCTCTTATTACAGCTGTTCTGTGTGATGGTCCTATCATGATCCGTCAAATTCTGTTCTGGAATATTCCTCTGTGGCATTGGCCACTTTCCACTAAATGCGGGTTGAGGACGAGCATGTCCATGTGGGTCGGAATTTACATTTGGCTTTGGAATACTGCGCTGCTCCCAATGCAACTGGAGGATGCTTCTGGCATATTCTGTATTATTCTGTTATATAGTATGTCCGTAACAAAGCACAGTGAAACATTTATCTGAAATGCACTCGTAGACTTTGCGGTATTCCTTCATTCATATCTTATAATAACAAACAACAAACTCTTAATCTACCCACCATCCCTCTTGATAAGTGTCTTAAAATACTCCCATGACTGCCTACCCATTTTCACTGCTTGACACATTCCAGTCAAATGTTTACCAGCGCAGGATTACCAGCGCATGGGGAAACATGATGCCCAATGAGAAGGTGACATGCTAAAAAAGGGGAGTGTCTTACACCCAGGCAGTATAATTATTGTGAAGACACTAAAATAAACTGGCCTTGTGCGCGCACACTCACACACACTCAAACATGTCTATGACTTGATGGATTTGAACAGTCTTGTAATTCGGTGTAGTAATTCATCAGTGTAATGTCACACAACACCTTTGCTGAGATGTCACCATACGTCTCTCACTTGGGTCACGCACCTGCTGAGTAATGCAACTTCACGTCAGCCGAGATCAAACCATGCCGTGGCTGTTACGATGCGTGTATATTCAGTGCAGATATAAACGGAATGAATAGGGTGGACACAATTCTCCATTGCACAGGGCAGACGCTCACATCTATTCTACGCAACATATTTCTGTCTGAACGTCTGTAACATTACATTGGCCTAACCAAGCCTGAGGGCGGAACAGCAGGTTGCTGGGAAGGGCTACATACTTCATTGCATCCTCTTGCCACAAACACAGAAACCCACCTTTATTAATTTGTAATGGAGATATGACACCATTGACCCATAGACCACCCTGCTGTGGAATTTTTAAGAGAAGTATTTTCTTTCTTCCTTGTCGGACGAGACGTAAATGCGCTGAATCAACCTCTCTTTATATTTTTGGGGAAACATAGTTTGAGACACTGACGGCATGTTTACTAGAAACGGAATGGATTAAAATCGTCAGAAACTGGAACAATATTAACGCATCAGATACAAAACGCTTGCAAAATAATTTACCACAGTGTACACTAATGAATGTGCCCCTTTCCTATCCTAAACACTTACTCATTTCACGTAATAAATAAATTCCTAGCTGCAGGTTTATTATGCATATTATGAAAATGAGAAACAGGAAGAAAATGAATGCTTTTGCTCTATGGTTTGTATTAACATCTGTATTTACATTACAGTGAAAAATACCCAAATAGACAGTTCACACCAAGAGATGTCTACCATGTAATACGTTAGGTGTATGACTGTTACTGTACACAAAAATGGTTCAATTCAAAATATCTCTAAGACAAATTATCATCAATAATCAGCACACTTTTTTGTATCACCACCTAATGGAATTTCACAGTCAGAGAGCTGTTAAATATAAAGCGTATCTACCTGTAAAGAATAGAACAGTGAGAATACCTGGGTTCTCCTCAAACTCTTCCTCTCTGGGGTGACTGAATAGGGTTCCAGCGATGAGAGGTCTTCATCAGGGCCTCCACTCGGTAAGGTTCCCGGTAGTAATGGAGGTGGGAGGGTGATGGGGTAAAATGGTTGGGGCTAGGCTTACTGGCCGTATCATCTTACCTGTGTGTTCAGGATGACGGTGTCTCCAAGAATGCACCTTAATTATTCATCTAGGGAGGATGAGGGAGGGGCGCGACACCTGTCCGTCAAGGGTTTGTTTCTGTCAGTCATTACCCATTGGCAGAGTAAGTGTTGGGAAAGCTTGAGGTTGTTATTGAAAAGAGAAATAGGAGATAAAATCCAAAGTGACAAGCGGGTGAGATTGAGATTTGTGGCAGGCAGTTAACCCTGTGTGACCTGTCCAGGAAGAGCTGTAAGCCCAAGTGATTGGGTTCACTTCCTGCTGCTCAGATCGTATGGTTGGGAAAAACCCTTTTGGTGACCTACACAAACAAGAAAGATTATTCGATACAGACATTTTACTTCATCTAGCTGAGGAGATTAGAACATTTCAACATATCACATCACAACATCACATCACAACACCTTCCCTGAGACCAGGGAACAGTGGGAAACCGTTGAGCCCCAGAAATCTTTCCAACCATATCTCTCTCTATCTCTCTCTTTTGCTATCTCTCTCACTCTCTTCTGTCTGCATCAACTCTCTATTTTGACTCTTCTAGCTATGACCTGGTTTCCATCTCTCCCTGCCAAAATAATGTTTCTTGAAGAGATCACTCCCAGGACGAATGGTAGGTGGAAATGGCAGTTATACTTTAGTTTGTTCCACAGCTTGAAATGACTTTAGACATCCCCAGGGTGAGTGTGTTGACTAGTGAGGTGGGTAATAAAACAAGGAAAATGCAAACGTGTATCGCCAGATCCCTTGAGGAAAAAGGCTATTTTAAACTCAAATGTTAGATTGGGGTAAATTTAAAGTTAATGTTATAATTAGGGTTTAGGAATTTGGGTTAAAAGTTTGGAGTGGAAAACATGCTACATATATATATATGTGTGTGTACAGGTATTCCTATAATGTTATATAGTGACCCTGTATGCATGTGTGTGCACAGGTATTCCTATAATGTCATATAGTGACCCTGTATGCATGTGTGTGTACAGGTATTCCTATAATGTCATATAGTGACCCTGTATGCATGTGTGTGTACAGGTATTACTATAATGTCATATAGTGACCCTGTATGCATGTGTGTGTACAGGTATTCCTATAATGTCATATAGTGACCCTGTATGCATGTGTGTGCACAGGTATTACTATAATGTCATATAGTGACCCTGTATGCATGTATGTGTACAGGTATTCCTATAGTGTCATATAGTGACCCTGTATGCATGTGTGTGTACAGGTATTACTATAATGTCATATAGTGACCCTGTATTCAAGCAAAACACTTCTCAAGGGAATATTTTGCCATTTTATGCTTAAAAGTCACAGTTGGGGTTAGGGTTTAAAAAAAAAGGGTTAGGCTTGGATATTTACTTTAGAGTACAGAGTTAGGAAAATAGGATCTTTTGGCACCCCTCAGTGATAGTTAAACAACATGTGTGTGTGTCTGATTCAGATCTTAGAAATTATGTGTGTGTGTACAGGTTTTAAAAACCCCTGCAAGGAAAATACAAATTGCCAAACACCATGAGGAAAATAGTTATTTTGAGTTGGGGGTTTAAGTTCAAATTGAGAGCTTAAGCGTGAGTTAGAGTGAATGAAAGAGTAAGAGTGAATGTGTGTGAGAGAGAGAGTGAGAGAGAGAGAGAGAGAGAGAGAAAGAAAGATAGCAAAATACTTAAAACTCTCTTCTTCTATCGCCATGTGATGGGAGCTGTTCATGTGGACCCTTAGACATGAATCAAACACACAGTCAGAGGTTGTAGTTGACTGAGCATAGATGCCATTTAGCCGGTGGGAAGATATTTACCACTCTCAATCGCCTCTCTCATCCTCAAATACTCCCTTCTTCTCTTCCCAGATGCATACCTCATCACGTACCCCATAACATACCCCATCACATACCCTATCACGTACCCAATAACATACACTATCACATACCCCATCACATACATGACAACATACCCCTTTACGTACACCATCACATACCCTATCACGTACCCCATCACATATCCCATCCTGTACCCCATCACGTACTCCATCACGGGAGCCCTAATCAGACACATCTCCTGCGACTACGTCTTTGGGATGTAATAAAACATTGTCCGGTATTCAAGAGGATCAAAACCACTGCAGGCGGGCAAATAAATGGACCTGCCACAGTAAGTCGAGAAGACAGGAGGATGGAATCCACCCGGAGTTCCAGCTGCATGTGCAATAGCCAATGGGGACCCTGGAAAACGGACTAAACAAACCCCTACTTCGTAAAAACAGAATCCAGTCAAACACGCATATGATTCAATGTATGATTCTAGGTTTAGAATGCCTAGGGATCCCATAACAACAGCAAGGTTAAGTTTGAACCACCTGTGGTATGATGGGATCACACTAAGCCCGCTACCGTCGAACTGCCATAGCAACAAAAACAGCACAATTAATCAGGATTCTACTCTGTGCGGTTGGTTTTATTTATGTAGATCCGCCTCAGTAAACAGCTGTTCATTAGGCCTGGCATTCAGCCATCGCTCTAAGTTAAAACCCCCCTCTCTCCGTTCATTCTGTCCACCTTTCTCGCTTCATGCGTTCTGCCATTCTGCCCTTTTCTCCTTTTTGAACCATGATTGAGGTCAATCTACAGCAGGCACGTGAGCGTGGCGACCATTAAAAGGCTTCTTCTTTGGGATCCTGTTTCCATTTGATCCCATTTTCACCCCTGGGTATTTGAGTTTGCAATGCATTCGGTCTGCTCCAGGAAGAGTGTTGGGAGTTAAGAACGATACAGGCCACAGCTTTCAGATCTGTGCCTCAACCCTATCCTGTCTTGGAGCTCTACGGACAATTCCTTCAACCTTTTGGCTTGGTTCTTGCTCTCACATGCACTGTGGGACTTTAAGTGTGACGTGTGTGCCTATTCAAACCTTGTCCAACCAATGGAATTCACCACAAGGTGGAATCCAATCCGTTTTGTATTTGGCCCCCTGCTTCATGAAGCAGTAGTGGTAGAGCCAAGCAACGCAGCTCCCAGTGCATCCTCAACTTCACCACGGAGCCCACAGCACACGTTGGCACAACCCCCAGTCGCCTCCTCCTGTTCTTACCGTCTCACAATCTCTCCCTCCAACGTTATTTCTCTCTCTCAGTTTCTTCTCTGCTCAGCCTCTCTTTCTATTCTTTCTCTTCTCTTCTTTATACAGATGGCCAGGCTGTTGAATGGGTGTGTATAATTTCCTCCACCTACACCATCATGGGGATGTATCTCTTCCTCCACCTACACCATACTGGGTATGTATCTCTTCCTCCACCACACCATACTGGGTGGGAATATTTTCCTCCAACTACACCATACTGGGTAAGTATCTCTTCCTCCACCTACACCATAATGGGTGGGAATCTTTTCCTCCAACTACACCATAATGGGTATTTATCTCCTCCTCCACCTACACCATAATGGGTGTGTATCTCTTCCTCCACCCACACCATAATGGGTGTGTATATCTTCCTCCACCCACACCATAATGGGTGTGTATTTCTTCCTCCACCCACACTGTAATGGGTGTGTATATCTTCCTCCACCCACACTATAATGGGTGTGTATATTTCCTCCACCTACCCCATAATGTTGTTTATTACCTCGTCATCATCTATGTTTGTGTTGATGTTCCCTCACAGTTTTATCTCTTAATCTGTATCTTACCCCGTCTATTTCTTTCTCTCTTTCAAGACTTAATGTTCCTCAGTGTTTCTCCATTCTTTAGTTTTGTCTTTATCGTTCTGATCCCGTCCTCCCTGTTCTCTGTTCTCACCTTCTGCCTCCCCTCTGGTGGGAGTATCAGTACATTTTGGGGTCCCGTAATTGATAAAAAAAAATGGGTTTCTTTAAAAAGATCAAACATAGTTTTTATCTGTTAAAATCAGGAGTTTTCTTTTTTTCACTTGAGGCGTGACATTAGCGTAGATTTGTGAAGTCACATTGCATTACATCCAAGAATTGTTCCTGGATGATGACGTATCCATCATCGTCCCTAACACCGTCCTCCTCGTTCTCCGCCGAAACAGTTTAAAATGCCTGGCTGCCTTTTGCAAAAAACATGCAGTAACGTCACTTGCCCAGTAGATGGCTATATACAGACCGAGGCAATGCGATAATCAACCGCATTCTGTGATGGGGTATGTTGACCAGAATGGTGTCCTGATTGTGTCCTGTGATTTCCAATTGCCAGCAAACCTGGGGATTACAGAATGTGTCTAATACTGATGGCAAACTTTATGTTGCGGATGAAATCATCCCCAAATAAACTCTTCCACTTTTCCCCTGCTCCGTCATGTGGCGGGGCCAGTTAGTGACGGACAGCTGTCTGAGAGGAGGGTAAATTGTGTTTCACTGAGCACAAACTGGCTCCAGCCTGGAGGAGAAGCTGGCATTAAAGCAATGTTTCTAGAATATGGGAGCGTGTGTGTGTGTGAGAGTGTGTGTGTGCATGTCTGTGGATTCCTCCGCAAAATGGGCAAGTGTGTGTGTGTTTTCTGCCTTGTGTGTCGGTTTTCCGCATAATGTGTATGTGTGAGTATTATTATTCATCCTTATTTTGTGCTGATCTACGGCATAATGATCAGGACGCCTGGCAGGACACTCACTCAGAGCTATTCCAGGGCCTGTGGTTTTCTCCACAGTGATATATTAAGGCACTGTTTTAAGAGTGGTCGTGCAGATTCTCTTTTTCTGCCAGAGTGAATAAAAATAGAAACGTACATTCTTTCGCAATGTACTTTCCCTCCAGGAAGTGCACATCTGTGGGCGTCCTGGATTGGCTGGTGAATGTCATGTGACGCATACATTCCCGGGCTTCCATTGGCTGGCGCCTGTGGGTCTCTTTTGAAGGAAAGCCTTTATGACGGGCCTTCTGAGCCCAGAGGAGTCGCAGTGGAAGTGGATGGGGAGGACAGCATCGGTGGGTGGGAGGCTGGAGCACTGACGTAGGACTGGTGTGGTTGGTGGGCTGGAGTATTGTAGTGGTGGTGTTGGGGGGGGGGTGGGGGAGTAGGTTGAAGCTGAGCGACGGCGGTTGTCAGGATTGTCACGGCTAGGCCGTGCCTTTCGGTTGTATTTCTGTGTTCTATGCATTTCTGTTCTAGTCTTCCCGTTCCTATGTTCAGCCTGAGTAGTTCATTGTTTCCACCCGTGCCTTGTTTGGTCCCTATTTAAGTTCCTCTTGCCCATGTGTTGGTGTATGGTCATTGTCGGTCATGGTTTGCGTTAGCGTCTGTTGGTGTAACGTGTTGCTATAATGTATGCGGCTCCTTTTTTCTTGTTTTATAGTTCATTTATTAAAATACAGTTTGGGGATCCCTCTGCGCTTGTGTCCTCCTTCCTGAAAACCGTGACAGCGGTGGTGTTTTTGTTCCATGCGGCAGAGAGCAAAGATTGTATCACCGTGACCCTGAGGAGGCAGAGGTGTAAAGCAATGACACCCGAGCTGGCTGCAGAAGGCAGGGAATGCTGGGTAATGACACGGCTGGGAAACAACCTGGGCAGGGTGGAGAGATCCAGGCCCCAAAGACCCTAGTGAGTGAATGTACATATACCAGCCCTAATCTGCCTACTGCTCCCCATTAATCAATTTGCTTTCCCCAACATATAAGTGACTGTCTTAGAGGGCTACTAGTGGGCATTGACAGCTTTCAGCCCTGAGCCCCAGGTCAACACACCGATCCCATGTACTACTTGATCATTGATCCCCACTTCATGAGGCTGTAGCTAATCACACCGAAGTGTAATGTTGTCAGCCATTCCCATGTATGGTCAGCAATCCGCCAACGTAATTCATATTCACAGAAGAACCCAATTTGTAAATGTATTTTATATTGCACAACAAATTGTAGCCATCATTTAGCCATGGGTACTTGTGTGTTAGCCTTACCAGACAAGGATTAACTGCTGGATTAAATAAGGTGTGACCTGTATTGCAGTAAAGTTCTTGTCCTCCAAAGCTTTGATTCTGTCCTACAGAGATGAATAGATACTTTCTTCCTAAATCAAGCCCAGTATCCTGGGATTACTAGAGTCTTAATCAATACCAGTAGTGCCATATGGGCAATGTCCATGTTCCTAACGAGTATAATTAATGAAAAAAACCCTACAGAGTTTACTACCCTAAGAATTCACACTGAAACGCACTACATTAAAGTGGTATTTTCTTGCAAGTTGTGTTCTCTTTTCTTCTCTATATTCTATTCACAGTCACCTCTTTTGGGGAGACTGTGGCCTCTGGTGGTTGACAATGTGTACTGCAGGGCACTAAAATACATACAAAATGAAGATAAAACATACATAAAAAAATAATCACAGTTGACAAAAAGAAGAAAATGTATATCAGTGTGGGACAAAAATATTGAAAAGCAGTCTAACCCAGTTTTGGATAGGAGCGCGGTATCTCCAGTAATATCCGGTCTTGTTAGCGTGCCTGGTAAATGTTGTTCTTGCACCACATTTTCTTTGCTAGATAAGGAGGTTGTGCATGACTGCCTTGTATAAAAACATCGACCAATATCTAGCCCGTCTCGATATCAGTGACTCCCAGCCATGTGAGGCATATAAAAGACCAGCCGACCGTAATGAGTGCGAAAATTCGCACCAGTGATAAAACCCAAAGACGCATGATTGACTGCCTCCAGAGATTTCAGTACAGAAGCTGAGGCGTGTAGTTATTGTACATCACTATAATCTAGTAGCGACATAAAATTACAGACATGATTTATTCCAATAAAGGATTGTACATCACTATAATCTAGTGGCTACATAAAATTACATACATGATTTATTCCAATAAAGGAAACCAATATTTTTCACCATCTCAGGAACCTGTTATAAAAGGTTGGTTTTCCCGTGACCAAATCCCATGGAATTTGTAGGAAGAAACACAATTAGGGTAGTCTTTTTAGAAACCTAGGTTCTGTGACCTAGAAAATTGCAAGTAATTAGTTATATTTGCATTTAATACCAACTTAAGGTCCAGAAGTATTTCGTGGTGGACAGTTGCAAATCGGAATCCAGGGGTGCAACAGCTTGTTCACGAGAGGGAGAAACGTGCATTGTAGAGGATGATGTCAAATTGCAGCTTCCGAACGGTTCCTGTCAGAAACGGGTCAGTTATATTTCCACAATGTGTCCATCTGGTGGTGGTATAACCCGCAACATAAAGCCCTGCAAGACACTACTGATCGGCCATTACGTCTCTTATTGTTGCATTCTGCCACAAAACCTGATGTGCCTTATAGGCTAGCGATTGGCTACCAACAAAATGTTGGCAGTAAACAGTGATACGATGTAATACCTGGGTATATGGCATTATGAACCACGGCTATCAGCCAATCAGCATTCAGAATTCATAGCATCCTGTTAATAACGGCCATTATATCACATCCCCTTGTGTCTCACTGCTTGGACATCTAGTTGATCACTATATTATCATTAAATACCTCAAATTAATGGAGATTGTTATGAAGTTAAATTCATTAACAGATCAAGAAATGT
>JACXGK010005667.1:0-32054 GCA_016801125.1 Novumbra hubbsi
GATGAGTCTTCGGTAAAGATTATAAGTTATAGGTTATATGTGAAGAGGCATTTTTCAACTACTACTCTTTCAACTGGCACAACAAGCTTGTATGTTTATTTTGACGTTGATTGTGTGACGTCTGCTGAAGGTATTTTGGGATGGAGGATACAATTTTACTAGAATTCTTTTTTTTAAATACCACCAAAGAAAACATCCGCAATTCAAGTCATATTTACAGCTTTGAGCTCATTGTAAAATGAAGCTTCATATTCTGTCATTTAATTACATGACCAGCTAGAGTATAGCCTACCAACAATCTATTAGCATAAAAAAGGCATTGGTGGTTTAGTGCAGGGGTGCCCGAACTAGAGACCTTTGATTTGGCCCGCCATGCACTATAATATAATACAGTTTGGTATAATGGAACGGCCCACGGCTCTCAGTCAAGTTTGATTTTTGGCTTCCCTTCATAGGAAAACGTTTGGGCACCCCTGGGTTAGTGTTACTGCAATGGAAATGCCAAGCCAAGTACAATAAGATGAGGTTGAATAAAAACACATTGTAATTGACAGACTAAGTTGTTGGAATGACTTAGCACATGCAGCCTCTCAGCACTGCTGCCCTGTCTATAGACAACCCCTTTCTGTTTGTTTCCTCTGGAACGGAAAGCTGCTCTGTGGACCGGTCTGTCTGAGTTTGCTGGCCACAGACAGGGTGCGCTATTTCACTTGCAGTAATTGAAGTCTTTGGTCTCCCCACAACATCAGGCCGATATCGAGGAGGCATTCCTTCGATGGGCCTTCACTAGCTTCTTGCTGAGCTTAAATTTCAACCAGGCATATCTTACCAGCCAATATAAAGGCCTTTCTCAACACCCATGTTGCTAACAAACAGCCATTACGATAGTAACATTTAATGCCTCAATACAAACACAGACAATCTATCAGATTTGATACTTGACGTGTTGATGGGTCCTCAGGGGAAGAGGAAATTTTTCAGAGATCTTTTTTTTCAGGGTTTTCTTCATAAAACCCATTTTCTCTTACACCTTCTCCCGTCGGGATGAGAACAGGCTGTTCGGCTGACTGAAGGTGGAGGCCCTCTGCTAAGAGAGAGCCTCCACCCAGCTGTGCTGTAAACATACTGAGATAACTGTTAGTGAGGTGGTCTTCAGCAATGCGCCTATGTAATCGCCGAGACCGTGCGCTAGGCATGAGTCATGGATTCTAGCGATGGCTTTCCAGATGACTGTGTCCAGGAATGTCTGACTTGTGTTGTATATCGTATCCCAGCTGTGGCCCACAGAATCCTTCGCTCGAAGCTGTGAAATGGGGCCCCAGATGCCACGTCTGGGCCTAAGACCAGAATGTAGGCCATGCGGTAAGATGAGAGCAGGCAGGCGTTCGACTGGAAGGACAATTTATTACCTTAGTGGACGCTACGTTAGCGCCCTGACAGAATGTGTTGCTTTGCTAATACGCTAATATCATCGTGTCAGGTGTCTTACCGAAGAGACCCGTCCTCATCTGTCTGGACACATGCAGCCTTTGTTCACTTTGAAGGTGCGATAGGTTGCAAACGACAACAGAATCCAGGACGCGGTGGGCATCGAGACAGGGTCTTGTTTGTGTGTCTTTGGTTAGCTAAATATCAGAAAAACCCATTGCTTTACTACTCCTAACAAGTGCCGGATCAAAGACATTCCCTGGGTTGTTATGAAGACGGTGTAAGTGTCCGCATGTGCACTGCAGCTTTAGTTTAACAGGGTGGAAAGAGGGTGCGTTACCAAATTCCTCAATGTCAACTGTGCCCCCCTCCATAGCCTTGCAGCTAATAGTCGTCCCGGTGGAGCACAGCTGCCACAAGCCTTGGCTAATATGGTGCTGCATTTCAAAGGATAAGGTTAATAGCAGCAGCAAGTCTAGGTAAAATGGCTTTTATTTAGTGCCCTCCAGTATCTTTGGGCCTCTTCGTAAATAGCAAAAAAGGCAATTAAAATATGTGTATTCATTAGCTTGACTTACCCTCAAAATGCTAAGAGAAATCTCAGTTTTGATTCAGGCAAAAGTAGGAAACATTCTTAACTAGATAATTGCTGAGGCATGTGTCATCATTATTGGCACCTCCAGGAATTCTTATGACACAAATCCTCAGATTGATCGAAGTGCCTTATACAAAGTATATTTGATATATACAAGGTATATTTCTTTAAGTAATTTTTAGTCTATAAAAAGAAGTGTTTCCACGTATGCCCTGTTTGAAAGATGGTTTGAGAGATATATAATTCTAAAAGGATAACAGTTTTATAGGACTTGACTGAATCATGGGGTCACCAAGTCTGCAAAGCTACAATTAAAAAAAGTTTGCTAAACCTAGTTGGAACCAGTTCTACGGTCAAATTAGCTTTTGAGTCACAAATCCTAAAGTGATCTTGGCCTAAAAGAGGGATGGTAATACACAAAATAAACGAATCCCTGCTGTAAAATATGATTTTGAAAATGTGATGTTGTGGGGATGTTTTGCTTCCAAAGGCCCTAGAAACCTTGTTAAAAACATGGCGTCATGGACTCTGTTAAGCATCAGGAGAGTTTAGAGCAGAATCAGTCTGCTTCTGCCAGGAGGCTAAAACATGAACGTTTTTGGATCTTTCAATAGGAAAATAATGAAAAGCATTTCTCTAGACCCCCACAAAAACCCACGCAAAAATGTTTTACGAGTCGAAGCTAAAAACATTCTGGTTATATCTTCTGCTTGTTGCCTTTCTCGATGAAGACAATCAATAACTCAATGAAAACCCCACTCCAAATAAATGCCCACACACGGATCCGTCCCCTTGTGAGATTCAGTAACAAACCTCCACAGAAAACCCACATTTAGGGTCAGCTCAGAAAACTCTTTAATATACGTAAAGGACAGATGATCTGGGCAGCATTACTCACTGTACCTGGGAAACAGACAAGCGGCGCATTTTAAATCCTAGTTGCTAGTTACATACAGTATGAGCCTAAAAAACACTGAATTTCTAGGGAATTTCTTTTATATTGAAATAATGTGTCCATACTATCTATGTGACGTATCAATATAGGTAAGCAACCTGGCCAAAACTGAAAGTAAAAGTAAAACCTGATGAGTGAGTGTTGGAAAGTCCAGAACTAAACACATTAAACTTCCCCACTCTTACATAATATTATAAACCAGGGGGTTGGAAACCAGAATGCCAAATAACTGAAAGCCATGGTCTATGACACAATACACCACGGGTATAGCAAAAACAATATTATTGTAGATCTAATTGTGTTGGTAACAGGTTTATGACACGGTACACCACGGGTATGACCAAAACAATGTTATTACAGTACTCATCATGTTGGTAACAGGTTTATGACACGGTACACCACGGGTATGACCAACACAATGTTATTACAATACTCATCATGTTGAAAGCAGGTTTATGACACGGTTCACCACGGGTATGACCAACACAATGTTATTACAGTACTCATCATGTTGATAGCAGGTTTATGATAGTAAAAAGGCATCCTAGTTTGGTGTTTGGTGTCAATGTGCCACGACAATGGGTGGGATCAATTAGGTCTGCTGAAGAACAACCCTTAGCCATGGCAAACTGCCCATTCACCACACTCCCTTATATTTTTTTTTTTTTATGTAGTTTGGAACCTCCCTCAGCCAGTAGAATTTATTCAAGTTTAATTGAGGCACTCATTGCCAAGGTTTCCTTGTAAAGAGATCGAAACGATGGAGCAATTTCCTGCTTTCTGGATAATGGCCTGATTTCACAACATCGGGTCAACCCCCTGAACTGTTGTGGAAAACCATGAAACCTCACCATGGATTAATCAGGTACCAAGGGGAAGTTCTCTGTGTGCGCTGGTCCAGATCATATGACGTACATTGTAGTGGTCACAGGTAGGATATACCTGGTGTAGTGGGATGACGTGCACACTACAGCTGACTGCAGAACATCTCAGTTCAAGTTGTTTAAACCCATTCTCTGTGCTATTCAGCATATAGGCATTTAAATGGCCACCTTCATCGCTGTGATTTATGACCGAGGCAGGCACTCTGCACGTAACATATTACACTCATTACTCAACTTCATATCTACCGTCCAGTCCTGTACACATGTCTGTATGACACCTTTGCGTGATATTGCTTCCATCAATCATCAACGCTAGCCGGGTGATGTTTTCGGGCTGTTAAGATTAATATCACCATATCAATGCGCGTAGGATATCTCAATACGGACACAAGGTACATTTAACGTGAGGCATTTTCCCATCATTTCTGTGTTCCAGCACTGATGAGTCATTTACATTGGGTTTTATGTGAAAAAGAGGTTTAACATCAAAATGTCTGCCCACAATTTAGGTCATCCAATGGGATGAACATGTCCCTGATCAGGTGAATTTAAAGCAGGACAACACGACTACTACCACCCCTATATTTGTTCTTTAGGGAAGTGAGGATAGGAAGAATGACCCAAACATCTTAACAGATCTGGTGTTGGAATACTTTTACTGACAACAGATTCATTGTTTAGAATGCACTCACTGCTTAGCTGTTTGGTTGTTTCAGCTAGCTTTTTTCGAATGTATGCACTTTTTGTAAATCGCTCTTGATAAGAAGCAGGTCTGTTAATTAAATAAAACTAAAATAAAAGGTGCTGTAATTCCAATAGTTGGAGGGCAGCAACTAAATTATTTCTTGGAGCAATTTGAATTGGGGATATCCAACCAGCTGAAAACACCAACTTCAAAAAATCCTGTTCATAACCAACTTGCTGACAACATCACAACAGTCTTTTCAGACTGGGAAGTCATTCTAGCTTTGAATTCGGTGTCAGCCAGGTTAGATAGTTAGGAGATTTGGACATGCAACTGACCAAAACTAAGCCCCATAAAAGATTGTATTATTAGTCCCATTTTGGGGTGTTAAAAGGTCATGTTTACCTGTCGCTGAATACTGCTGTAGGACGTTTGTACCGCTCCCCTCACCTCCCCATAGCAGCCCAGCAGAGTGCTAATGGAAGGCCCTCAAAGCCCCAAAGAGTTGCAGTCAATATGTTGCAGTCGTTCCAAAGCTCCCAGGACTCATTTGTAGAGTCTTCCCTCATTCCAGATAGGGTTGCTGCCTATTACAGCCGTCGACATTATTACCTCAGGACTGACATTAACCACCGTTTGAACGAACTTCACCTACAATTGGCTGGATGGAAAGAGAAGGTTTGGGGAACATTAAAATGGACCAATTGTAATTCGAACCAGCCAAACAATCCCCCATTTCCCCCGGTACCTCTTACATTCCTGTCTGCCATGGTGCCCACCTACCTGGTGGTTTAGACGGCATTGGCGGTGATGCAGAAGCTGTGGCACAAAGACGAGGGATCAAGGGCTAAATCTGATTCCTCCCTCCAAGGACCGTTATGGATACATTGAGGGGGCCAATCAATCACTCGAGTACACAGGGGCCCGTGGAAGAGCCGTAGCGGGGTGCCCAGGCTGGCGAAGCTGAGGTCATGTGTTGTTTCATACGAGCGTGGCGGTGCCGTCCCATTGGAGGGCTAGCGCTTCAATGATGACGTGACAGCTTGATCCATGCCTCACTTCCCGTGGCCAGGGGCGAGCTTGAACTCTTTTATGGGAAAAAGCTCATGTGCCAAATTGAAGATATGGCTCTGGCCCGATGCTAATCTAATGGATGAACATCAATTCAGTGTCTCCGAGATGCTGTTTCGAACTGAATGCAATTATTTTCCTCATTATTGTCTCGTGATAAACCACAGTCCATCACGAACCCAGTGGCTCCCCAACACCAGCAGAAACCTTCCTTTTCAACCTTCCAGTTTTTTTTTACAGTATAAATGGTTCCTAGAATTCCCATGGGAACACAAAATGTAATTACCAACGTCGGCTACTGAGGAGTAAAAAGGCAAAACACTGGTTTCTACTGCAGCATCGGATGGAGGAGATCCAACCCTTTTTTTCATCAAGCGAAAGATGATGATGATGTAAAAGCTCGAACCACAGAGAACCCCCCTGAACTGGTAACCATCCCATTATTCCTGACCAGATGGTTCAACACAGATACTCTCACATGATTTATTTGGATGCTATGTTACATTAGGCAGTACAGAACATAACAATGGAAATCAACTGCTTTATATCTGTAGTAGAGAATGATGACATTAAGTTTGATTGAACATTCTGAGGGCACACTGGATCTTTAAATGTAAAAACCGAGTTAGTGCTTCTGTTCAGAATAACATTTGTGTGTGCTCTTGAGGTCACACCGTTTATATTGATCCATGGGGTCATGGGTTTTTGTGTTTTGATTGTTTCATTTCTATTGGATACTTGTGTCTTTGGGTGGTCAGCAAAGCAGTCAATGCCAGGGTTCAGAAGTCAAAGGTCATTCTGCCATAGTGGATGACTTCCTCTGGGGCTGGAGAATGTGGAAGTTAAAATAAGTGGTCTTTTTGATGTCAATACAAATATAGTGAAACACATTCGGTGATTGCTGTATCAATAATATTTAAACAAATACATGGCAACTGAATGCTTTCCAACATAACCTTTTGATCTTCTAATACTACTGCTCCCCATACAATCCTCTGAGAAAAGTCAGACAACGCGTCTTGAGCTTAACTTGAGACACGGTAACAGGAGAAAGTCCTCCAGTCCAGACAACTTTGAAAAGAGCAGCTGCAATCAGGCAGGGTAATTATGGGATGGCTATGAGCCTGGGTCTCTCTGGGAAACATGATTTCATAAGAGACTGGGCATTCCTCCCAGAGGCAAAGATCCAATTAAGACAGAGGACTGAGGTTAGGACGATGCACCTGGCCCCTCATCATGTGGAGGGGCATTAGTAGAGCAATCCTGTTCACTGTATCCCTTTATTATGACCAATGGCTTTACATTCTACTTCAGGCTCACCAACACCATGATGAGATTGAGATTTTATTTTTTAAAGGTGTCATGTGGGAACACACAGAAAATTGTGCTGCTAGCAGATATAATATGCCTTTCCTTTTGGATTTACGAAAAACAAAACATTTCTAATACAGGTTTGTTCTTTTAGTGGAGCTAGTTTGGTGTTTTTGTTGATTTGCAAATGTAGCATGACTAATATATAATTATATTAAATACATGTTATAAAGAGAAATAGTTACCCTCATAGAGACTTTGCTACCTTGACAATTTTGTTTGTTTCTATCTTTTGAAAATAGTTTTTTGTCAATATAATTTGGGAACAACATTTTGCCTCAATTGGTCCCGGCCACTGACATTAAATGAATGGCTACTCTAAATCCTTGTCATGGGACCATTGGAGATGCTCCACTTATATTGAATTGCCCATTTTTAAAACTGCCTTTGCCTGTAAGTTTAGCAAAAATAAATACAAAATTGCTGAAATATATTAAAATGGTCCACAGGCATATTGAATGACCTGAATAATCTTCACCGTCCCATCAACGATTCGTTCACCTGTACACAATAAAGTTATATATTATACTGTGTATCAATTTGGATCTTACCAGTATTTCATGTCTACAGAAACTACCTAAAATGTCCAAAATGAGAGTTCTTTCATCAAAGATGACGAAATGAAAAAACTAAACGTTATGTTCCTCTACCTGACTTGATCTTAACATTCCATAGGAATGACACCCTGTCATACTGACACATTCCAGACATAGCAACAACAAGATTATTTTAACTTGGTGGAATTATATTGGGCAATGAGAAGATTGTTAGTGAGTATGCATAGAGTGGATATACCTACTGTACTTACTATACCTAACGCATACAGCTACAATTCCAGCCAGACACCATATGTATCACGGTTGCGGTGGGGTGCAGAACCACACGCAGACATTTTGAAAGTAAAGTGGATTTAATCCTTAAACACAAAACAAACTACACGAACTGTCAACGTAAATGAAAGGTGCTAACAAACAGAAAACGATATACAAAGAACGTGTAGCGTATTCACTGAATATAAGGACTAAAACAGAGACAAACCATGAACGTTGTGGAACACAAACAATCAACCACACCTGATGTGTGGCTGTAGCCTAGCCTAAGTAGGCTCCCCAATCAGAGTCAACTGAACACAGCTGCTCTGACTGGGGAGCCCACAGCGGCATAGAGAAGGCTAGAGGCCTCTCTAACTGACATGCCCTGACTGCGAGCCCCAAAGCATAGAGGAGGCTAGGGGCTCCCAGCCAGGACATGACAATATGGAATGTATTTATACTCCTACCTTCCTTGCAAGGATAAGCTCATAGTACCAAGAATTAGCTTTCTATTCCACTGATATAATTAATCAAATCTGGCATGAAATTGCATTTCTTTCTTTTTTTTTTTTTTACCTTTCTTATGCATAATTTGCTGTTTTTGTATTCATGCCCACGGCCTGTTGTAAATCATAAATAATGTGTGAATTGCACTGGATAAAAACAATGGTTACACTGTATCTGGTGATCACCATTGTTCTGTCTTTCAGTCCACACCAGGTAAAAGGTCGGGGACATTTCACAGCTGTCCTGTTTCAACAGGTGAATATGATATATCACACTGTAACTCGTAACAGGTCACAGTAAATTCCTCAGTGCTATTACCATATTAGTGAGACACTTGCACTTTGAATAGCAAACATTGCAATCATGGATGACCCAGAGTTGCCAGGCTATTGGCCAACACCATGTCCTTGATTTAAGATTAAACTACATTAAACTACATTGACATGTGTGACAGATGAATGCATTGCATTGATTCACATTATTTGAATTATGTTAAAGGAATTTCAAAAGCACTTTTTGGTTCTGAAAACAAGGATAACAAAAGATCATGTGATGATTTTGGACCATAATGTATTTCATTTGACACATCTTGTCACCTTTATCTGTGAGCTCGCTTCATAGGAAGTAATTATGATTCCCGGACACATAATTTTAAATTCTACCCTGTCTGCATTATTGGTTCTAAGGAAATAAAATAAAAATAATTATAATTATATTACAAAAATCTATTTGCAGCCAGTCACAAGCAATGCCCCTTTGTGGAGTTAGCCAATAGGCAGTATGTAGAGTGGATTTACTGTTCAAACTGTATGTAGAATACATGGTTCCAGGTCTAGTAATCACACCTAAATGTTTTGCCATGATACATTTGGTGCCTCTGGCTAAACTACATTGACTGATTCCCCCCTAACCTATCCATTCATTTTAAGTTTCCAGAGGTGATTTGGTCTATACTGTATTGAAAACCCACCAACCAATGATGGAGCGGATTGTAGTCATGTGTAGCTTTACTCTGTGGCTGGGATTGCAGGGTCTGTGGCACATTCACAATCCTCTTCTCAATGAGCCTCATCCATCTAATATGGCCTGGCTCTAGATAGCAGAAAGTGGTATTTACAGACAGCGTAACATTTGGAGGGTGATTGATTCAGAGAGAGAAAGCTCCTGTATGAGATGACCTGCCATAATAGAGGTGTTTCATCAAATGAATATGACTATTGAACATCCTTTTTTTACCTGGATCTCCTTTGAGGCTTACCCTGTGTGGACATTTAGATGTACGGTACACAAACAAAATAAAAAATAAAAACATCATACAACATCATATTGATCCTCAATTAGTTTTAGGGCAAGTGGGCAAGGGACACCAGAGTGTTTAATTTTGGTCTGGAGTTGGTACCATCAATTAGGAGCGAAGTAACTGAAAGCAGTCCAACCCAACTCTGAGGAGACCGCTGGAGGCGCCTGTGATCTTGTTTTTAATTCAGTAACTTTTTTAAAAAGCCTATCATCTAACCATAACCTTAAGTATCTATATGCAGAGACCTGTTTGATCTGCATAGCATCCAGGCTAGTTAGTACAATTGTGTTTCTAACAGAGAATATGGGTTAGGGATTTCTAACCCTAACATTGAAAAAAAACATTTGCATTTAATCTAAATAAATCCAAATCCAACTCCAACATTCCTAGTGCTTGATCAGGTGACCAAGCAATGGAGTACATCACTGTGTCATCTGCATTGCCACTGAAATGACAGTTGCTGATATTATAACCAATATGTTTTATAAAGAGTGAGAACCATAGTGAGCCGATTATTGAGCCCTGAGGAACCCCTTTGAGTAACTCTAAGGCCTCTGTCTTGACCTTATCAACCAAGGCGGCTTGAGTTCTATGATGTAATACAGTTTGATCTAATGCAACATAAAATTTGGCCCACGGCCCGATTTCTGGCCCTTCATAGGAAAAGGTTTGGGCACCCCTGCTGTAGTGGTATTGTGTTTAGGTCTAAAACCAGATTGATGTTAAAAAAGACTCAAGGATCTTTGGGAACCTAGAGATAATTATCCAGGTCACTAATGTCACCTCCGTTTTTAATGGCAGAACTAGAGCTGCTTTCCACACTTTGGGGATATTTCCTCTACTTAATTTTGAAGACGTGTGTCACTGAACCAGCAATGATGGCACACTTAAGTAAGTATGGGTCAACATTAAGGTTATCTAAGGGTTTTATCTATGGGACGCAGGGCAGATAGGACCGCTTCTGTGAATAGCTGGTAAACTAAAAACAGGATTATCATTTTCCAGGGAAACTAAAAGTTGAGAACAAGATGAAAAATCAGCTGCCAGTGGCCAGGATCACACTGGTCACTTTTTCATACCAATAAAAAACCAGCAGAGATAAAATGCTTATTAAAAGAATCGCAGATATATTCTTTTAACAAAAAAAACTAAAGTCTGAGGTAATACCGGGCAGACTGTATTGTGTCTGTTTTCGATTCAAAATGTTCAAACAATGGGAGACCCAATCTGCATCATGTTCATCATCAGCCATGAAAAGTATTCAGGAAAGGATCTACTGATATCTCTGTGGCCTTGGCAGTCCCATTCACCCCTTCACTGGGGGAGCAGATGGGCGAGACCTCACAGTGAATAACATTTCAACAATGCTGGTTTACAGTTTGTTGAGGGTAGGGAGAGTGATTGTGATAGGACCACTACTACCCATCTGGTGTCAAAATGTTCTGTCTATATTACTGTATGTCAGTATCCTACTAACTATCTGGTGTCACAATGTTCTGTCTATATTACTGTGTGTCAGTATCCTACTAACTATCTGGTGTGACAATGTTCTGTCAATATTACTGTATGTCAGTATCCTACTAACTATCTGGTGTCACAATGTTCTGTCTATATTACTGTATGTCAGTATCCTACTAACTATCTGGTGTCACAATGTTCTGTCAATATTACTGTATGTCAGTATCCTACTAACTATCTGGTGTCACAAGATTTTGTCTATGTTACGGATGTCAGTATCCTACTTGTCACGTTGCCGTCACAAGACAGGCCCTCCTCTGATCGCGTGGAGATCCGGCGTTCAACGTCGCCAGCCTTCTAGTCGCCATCGTGTGTGTTTTGTCCGGTTTTCCCCATGTCCTGTGAACGCATCCCTCCCTGATTCCTAACAGGTGCCACCTGTTCGCTACGTATATCAGCCCTTGTGTGTCTGGTCTCTGTGTCCGTGATTGTTGCCTGTTACGTGTACTGTACGGCTCTATTTTTCTGGTTCTGTACTTTGTACAGTGGTCGTAATAAAATACCTTTGTTTTGCCACTCCTGCGCGTTGGTCCGTTTCCTTCAAAGCACGTCACACTACTAATTATCTGGTGTCACAAGATTCTGTCTGTGTTACTGATGTCAGTATCCTCTTATTCACCTGTAGTCTCAGGGTTCTGTTTATATTATGGTCTGTCAGTATCCCGCTGAAGTCTGCCAAAATAAACATGTGTTTTAAATATTTGGATCAATGAAAAGCTTTCTATTCTATTCTATACATTCTATTTCATACAATTCAGCCAGTCCAAACATTGTTAAATCCTTAATGAAGTAGTCTAACAATGAGCTAAATTAAACATAGTTAAATCCTCAATGAAGCGGTCTAACAATGAGCTAAACATTGTTACTAGGTCAGAAGGGATGGAGTGACATAAACCAGGATGTAAGGGTAGAACCGGGTCAGACAGGAGAGACGGAAAAGTAAGGTCAAAAGGTCAAGTCCTGGCCACCCAGTGGGCATTAACCTTTGAGTTACGTTAGTGATTGCCGTGGTAACAGATTTACCTTTACCACAGTCTCTGCTCTGGGGCGGTCAGAGTATAAAATACCTATTTCAATGTTTAGAAAGCTAGTGAAGGAAATCAGTGATCATCACTTTGTTCATTTTTTTATTTTTCTTTGTCTTGTAATCCATTTGTATACATTAGCATTATAAATGGGATTACAATTGTACAAAACACCAGTGTTATCTTTTCATGACTACAACCTGTCTTATTAATATGATGTTAATGTTGTTACTTATCTCTGCTTATTAATGAGAATATAACATGTTGAATATAACAGACAAATTGTTCTGCCTTCATTGAGTTACCTCCACTATCAGAACACTGGGAAAATGGACCACTAATCCTATCATTTAGCACAAGAGCCTTGACGTGAGGAGAGACGCAGAGAGACAGGGAAAGCCCAGATGTCAGAGCAGGGCTTGTTTTAGAATGGTAAGTAATGGAATCAACAGGGGAGTTTTCCATTGCTCACCTCTCCTGAATCAGAGCCCTCTGGAACAAGAGATCAACAGATTACTGCAGTTACTACGAGAACAGGAAATTCCCAAAATCGGTAATACAGAAATGTATTGGGTTACATTTATTTTTCAATAAAGTCAATGGTAAATACTGTCATTATTAGCACCATAAGTCAATGATGAATACTGTCATTATTAGCACCATAAGTCAATGGTGAATACTGTCATTATTAGCACCATAAGTCAATGATGAATACTGTCATTATTAGCACCATAAGTCAATGGTGAATACTGTCATTATTAGCATCATAAGTCAATGGTGAATATTGTCATTATTAGCATTATCACGGTCTTGGTGAGTGACGCAACCATGCGCATACATTTTTAAAGTAAAAGGTGAATTTATTTAAACACAAAACAAACACGAATTGTACACAAAATGAAAGGTGCTGGAGTAAACAGCTAAACGAATAACTAACAAAACATAAAACACACTGTGAATGACTTACAGAAGAACATGTAACGTACCCCCAAAGACTGGGGAAAACAAACAAACCGTGAACGTAGGCAGTAGCACAAACAACAAACCCCACCTAGTGTGACAAAAAAATAAAAAATAATAATAATTAAGTAGGCTCCCCAATCAGAGGCAACTGACAACAGCTGTCTCTGACTGAGGAGCCCACAACAGCAGCACAGAGGTGCCTAGAGGCACCTCTATACGGCATGTCCTGACTGTGAGCCCGAGGCACAAAGATGGCCAGGGGCCCCCAGCCAGGACAAGCATCAGAAGTCAATGGGGAATATTGTCATTATTAGCATCATAAGTCAATGGTGAATACTGGTGAATACTGATATACTGATATTATATGCATCATGAGTCAATAATGAAAACAACAAACAAAAGAAAAACAGACAAACACAACACTGTAAATAGTGCATAGTCCTTGCTTTTATATCCAGGAGATATTCGCTCAAGGGAAAAACCCCAAAACAACCAACTCTTGGGTGGTGCCCCAGTCTCCAGTGAGACTATAACAATGTGTGCAGTCAGGAATCCAGTGTATTTGTCTGACTGACTATTTGCTTGTTAAGACACACTTGAACAATAAAAGATTTATCTTGCCAAGATTACCAGTGGAATCTCAATTCACTCATAAATGATATTCACAACTACACACATACATACATACCTGTACACATATACACTTTTGTATGCACACCCTAATTTTATTCTAGTAATGCAATTAGTTCCATCCCTCTAGATTCCAAAGAGGCAACCATCTTTCCCAGTAGACTAACATTTGTTTATTACCAGCAGCAATATATTTCTCCATTATACTACGATTCTTTACAAGATTTCTGTTAATGAAAAATCTGGTTTTCAATTGATTGAGCATTGCCTCTCAGGTCACCCAATGGGTCTCTCTGTAAACAAACTTCCAGGGTGACTCTGTGACACAGGCTTGTATTTGACACGTGTAAAGAAACGCGGTTCACATTGTCTTATCCCCTAACCAGGTCAGAGGCGTCAGCCTCGCCAGAAACACGGCGGCACAAGGATTTAAGCCGATTAAGTTCCAACCTGTCCAAGGTTTATAATATACAACACGTCTTGGTAATTTGGGGTTGGGTTGCATTGCCAGACTGTTCCATTGTCAGGTAGAAGTGTGTTAGAGAAATCACATTGGAACAGCGAGAGAACAGGTGACATGCCCCACCAACTGGACCAGCCCGGGTTGAGCCGTTTAAAATGGTGCTGTCAGTGGGTGGTCACTGGAACAACTGGACTTCACAACCTGGCTGACAAAATAAATCCCCACAGCTTTCTCCCAGACCATCAGTTTGTAGTTGTTGTGGATGGAGCTCAGTGGCAGGCCTTGAATTGAGGCAGGGAAAACCTTGGAACCATTGTACCAGCCTGCTGGTTGTGTTTAATTAGCCACACATAGGGCTGGGACTTCACACACACACACACACACACACACACAGAAGCTCTGGAGAGCTGAGCCACAGATGTTCACACCTGTCCTCTTCATCCCTCCTCTTTAACCTTTCTGTACACAAGCCTCCTGCCCAAAGTTCCTCTTCAGATTTATTCCTCCTCTCTTAGCCTCCTCCGCTATCACACTGTTTCTCCCTCTTTTCTCATCCTGTCCTCCAAGCCCTTTACTGATCCCTTTCCTCCCTTCCCCTCCACATATCTCTCTCAGTATGAATGCGTACGCTGGAGTGTGTGTTCACAGCGGCAAAGCACCTGCGGTTACTTGTGGCAAACTAACCATGACACTATGCTGACCGGTGACCAAACAGATTGGACCCTTGGGCTGCAGCCATCACATCAGTTCCAGCACATGGGCTGTGTTTGTGAAGGCAGTCCGGTCCCGGTCACACTTAAGATGTTCGACCACTTAATTTCGATCTTTTTCAAAGCTGATCTGGTACTGAAACAAAGATCAGAATTGAGTTTCCTGCCTAAATACAGCGATGGAGCGGAGTTGATAGTGTGTTAGGAGGTGTTAAAGTAACATGCTACCAAGTGTGTCGTTTAACACCTCAACCACATTCCACCACACACGAGTTAAAGTGATGATATGTTGTCAAGGAAGAAGGGTTAATTTTCCCTCTTTTGTGTCATGTAATAGAAAACAATGTGTTAAAGAGCACTATAAGGTCAGGTGACTCATCACGCTGAGTCTACACGGATTTCAACAAAACCACCAGGCATTTGAAGTGAATTTAAAATATTACAGTACATTTCAATAAGATAAAACGTGTAAAAGTGCCGATTTTCTAATACTGTCATTTACTTCTGAGACGAAGAGGAAGACACGATGGGTACAGCGTGGGTCGGTTGTACGTTGCCATGGTCATGCCTCCTGCAGGAGATGCCACAGCACTCTGGCAGGGCCCTGGTTGAACTGTGGTGAAGCAGTCTGTCAGGGGGGGATGGGCTCACAACGTAACACTTTCCAATCCATCTCTGTCACTCTAATTTAGATGGACTTGCACTGTTTCTCTCCAATAAAAATCAATAGCGTCAAACAATGAGGTGTATCGCAGCGCAATGGATCGTATTCTTTTCTCACTCGTTTTGTTGCAATTATTTCATCAGTTTAGGTTTATGTCAGTTATTCGATGGACGTTCTTAGCACTGTGAAGAAATATGTGTACGCAGTTTACAACACATAACATGTTTGAGAAATAACAGTATGTGACAACACATGGCGAGCATCATTAGCGGCAAACGACGCCATTAGTTTCTCATTTGACTGGAGCAAGGGAGGAGGGAGGGGCTAAATGTTGGGGGCCGGACCTTGGGGCAAGACTGCAGAATAAAGTGCTTCCTTCATGGAAAGTGAGGATCTTCTTCTCATTTAGGGCCTCATTAAGCATTTACCATGACGAACAGCTGCAGGGCAAAATCAGGGAACTCATCCTAATGTCTTACAGTAATTGTTGTGGAGAGAGACTGAGGATGCATGTCTGGTATGATGGGGCTTTACCACTGTGCTAAGTTATAGGACACAAAGCGTCACAGGTTTGATTGTAAGTTAGTTGGGAGACAGCGGAAGCAATTTGAATGTTATTTTATGTCAGCTTTTACAAATGTTTTCTCTCTCTTGTTAAATGACAATTAATTATTGTCTCCAAATGTCCTTTATTCAGTAAATAATAAAGTTTGGGAATGTCACTGTTTTTTATGAAGCGGTTCATTTTGTTGGTTATAAATGCAAAATGTACAATTATACAATCCAATTTTGCTTGCGGTGAACACGCATCATACAGTTCATTTTACACATGGATTACTTGCCCTGTTGTTATCACCTCTGAATCACTTTCTTGTTCGCTGGAAGAATCGCATGGAAGAAAATACCGATAAAAGGCATAGAGGTCGCTGTACTCGTGGTATTGTTAATCATTGCCGCGAGCGAGAGAGGGGCGGACCGAGGAAAACGATTGGTTCACCGACTCATATATAGACTAAACCCCCAGTGTACGAAGCGGTTCATTATCTATAGTACTTTGCTGGCGTACAGAGGACACACACATTGCAAGACAGGAGCAGCTGATATTGGAATTTGATTTTAGTGATAAGGTTTTCTTTCTGAAGTCAGCCATACAGCTATTTTAATAGTCAATGAAGGACACAGATTCCAGTCAAAACCTTTCATCAAAATCCGGAATGGATCCTAACCAGAGCGTGAAATGTAAAATCGTGGTCGTTGGGGACAGCCAATGTGGAAAAACTGCTCTACTTCACGTCTTTGCTAAAGATTGCTTTCCAGAGGTAAGTTTTATTTACTCAGTTTGTATGAATTAATAACTTGTTTCTCTGCGCGGTTTGGGAGGCTGCAAGGACATTTTGTGGAGCTGTGCCGCAGATGTTAACACCTCTTATGAACTTTTCTGCGTTTTTACGCACATTCTGCGGTAACTCATTAATTGCATGTTGAGTTCAATATATTTTGTAGGTGAACATTGTGGTATATTATATTCGTGTTTGTCATAGTTATGTTCTGTTAATTCTTTATTCTATAGAATTATGTCCCAACGGTATTTGAGAACTACACAGCCAGTTTTGAAATTGACTCGCAAAGGATAGAACTCAGCCTCTGGGACACTTCAGGTGAGAATCTTGCAATTTTTCATTATAATATCATAATAGCCTACTACAGTACACACCGTACTCCGATGTGTGTGGAAGCTTTGGAATTCCAGGAAACAGTCACAACGCTAAAAAGGTTGTGGAAAGTTATGTGAACTATCTGTGTGAAATTTTGATTTCACGGGTCATCTCGACCCAATAGCCTACATTAAACAAGCTCAGTAAGTGGAGAGAATGTACAAAGATTGGAGTCATTGTTGCTGCTTCTGAGATGTAATGGATCATGACAATATGTGCTCAATGTGCAGTGACACCCAGTGTTTCCATGCATTTTGACCTGAAGCTGCCTTCAAAAAAGACATTCGGCCATCTCATTGGGGGCAGCCAACAACAACATTTAACACTGACAAAATACATCTGCCACATCCATCTTGTGTATATGTAATATCATTCATTAGAAAATGGAATGACTATGGCAACAGCTCGACCCTGCTAGATGTTCAGCCTTCGTTTTAAATCCAGTTCTACAATGAGTATATAAACACTGCTGACCCTCTGCCTACCTGACACATTACCTGTTCTGGTTGTTAGAGATACCCGGGTATTGAGGTCCCTGGGGGGTTCCTCCAAACCTAGTTCTGCAGGTAATTACCTCTTATGCTGCTGCAGCCTCAGAGAGGGGAGGGGGCTGCCTCTACTCTCCCTTGGCCCCCCAGCTATTGGCTGGGATACGACCCAGTGATTACAGTGCAGCTTGTAGGGGTGCTCAATTCACCAATCACAATACAGCTGACAAACATCTGTTTAGGACCATTTTGGATCAACTAGGGTAGATGACACTGGGTTTAAAAAAATGCTTTATAAAAGCACCACTGCAGGATGTTTATTCAATCATGAAATCATGAATGGGTAAGCGTACTTCATTGTAGATGTGTCGCGTAGACGTCCAGGCTGTCACGTGATTGCAGCTTCCTAAATTGGCAGAGGACAGCTCGTCTGTATTGCTTGCCTCTTACTGTCGATTGATCAGGATTCATTATGTTCTTCGTTGTTTTGGAGGTTCAGCTCTTAAATGATCTGTCTGGGCTGTCCTCTGCTATGATGGCAATGGCAGTGCATGTGTGTCTGAGTTGAGAGAAGTTCCTCAGTGTGTTGTAGAGCAGAGGTTCCCAACCTATGGGATGTATCCCTAAATGTGGGTGCATTAGGTACTGAGGTATCTGGGGGACCCTCAGTGTGTAGATTGGAGGAAGTCTGAGACTAGTGTTAATTTTCATAAAAATGGTCTGGGATGGCGATGAGTGGGCCATGGCAACAGGTAGTCTAAAATAATGCAACCATTCACATCTTCGCTTTACGCACTGCAGCCCCTTGATGACATCCACTCAGTTATGTGAGATGCCATACTAATGTGTTCCTGTGCTTCTGACGAGCAGTGGTTCCGTTTTGAGCAGGTTGCCGTCCTGGAGAATTAAAATGATGGGAAGAATAAAAGGAAGACGTCTTGCGTGTCAGAAGTATTGCGGTAGCCTTTCTTTTATGGACTCCAACTGGGATGGTCTTTAAAGCCATCAGAATGGCCGCTTCAGGATGGGCCCAGTGGCTCCTTCCGTCTGATAGCGGGGGTGTTTACTCACAGTAGGGGGGTAGGGAGAATGCGTTAGGAGAAGATTGTGTGGCTGTCTGGCTGGCTCAGGGGATTGAACAAGCCCTCGGGCCTGCACTGAAATGGGGCTAATGAGCTGTCTGTCTGTCAGTCCGTCAGCATGGCCATCAGCCATCCTCTTTCCTCAGTGGTGTCTGTGTCCTCAAAGGGGCAGTAGCAGAATTGCTAAAAGACAGTAGAATTCCTTTATCTTTGGGTGCCACTGTTGTCAAATATCTTTCTCATTGTCCATGTAACAATTCCTTATGTCCCAATGTATGCTCTCCGGGTTATCATTTACTGTTAATGATCTACTTTCATTCTTTAACCGATAAAAGAGTAGTGGGGTACCGGTGGAAGGGGCTTGTGTCATTGCTGTGTTTTGCCAGCTGAGTTGGACAGACCGGCAGATCAGGGTGGTCTGTCTCTTTTACCAGTTAAACTTTTTACAAGAGCAAACACTGTAATCACTGGAAGCGGCCTACCAGGCAAGGATCAAACACATAGCACGAAGCTTCTGAACCGTACCCACCAGACTTGAAAAATGGATGTGTTGACATTTTGTAGATTTTACTGTGGCAACTTTAAATGAGTGAGGAAGACCATATGTTTCAGCATACTTCTCAGAAGAAGCGTGATGCAGAAGGGGATTTTGGCCCAACTGTAAGTTCCCATTCAGGTAAATTGAAGTTTCCAGCCATGTGTTTTCCGTGCTTACACAGAGCTGAGCTCCCCTTCCCACTGAAACACGTTGTCATCAAATCTTCTGTTTTGGAGTTTTATGAGGTTCTCCCTGACATCATTGTCTGTAAAGATGGGGAAACATCCTGGCTTCGGGATAGCATTCCATTTGTGGAAGTACAGATATTTTGCAGCCTGTCATCACACAGGGCATGTATTGTTAGTCTAGACGTGAAAGGGATTTTATGTGATTCTGTGTCCCTTTCCAAATTCCACTTGTCAAATCATCCTGGTTTTTACATTTGTGGTTAATAAAATGCAGAACTTTCCAGATTGGCATACCTTCTCGACAACAAACGTTGCCTTTCATTTGTCTACCTGACTTTAATGACTAAGGACATTAGAATGCACATGGGAAGACTCTTGAAAGAATTTAATAAAAACGTCTAATTCCAAATGTTGTTCACAGACCCAGCTAATTAGATTGAATCCAATCCAAGTTGCTCCTAATCACAATTGCCCAGCTGCATGCCATGTAGCAAGACAATCAAGCGATTGACAGACCTTGCTGGGGAAAGTGCCATGGAATATTTGATGTTGTGCATAGCAGTGTCTAGGGATCGTAGTTCCTAATTACTTTCTTGGACCCTGCTTAGACAATGAGAGTAAACAAAGAAAGTGGCTAATTTTACACAATGTTTCAGTCAATATTGGCACATACTGACAGACCAGCAGAGAGGCTGCTAGGCTTCAATTTGTGTGTGTGCATGCACTTGGCCAGACCCAGTTTAGTGTCTAGATGTCTTTCCACACAAGGTACTCCTTGCAGTGGCTTGGGGCCTGTGCTGTGAGCTCAATCATGTTAGAAGGCCACAGATTATTTCAGACGCAGAAGGATTCCGTTATAGACTTCCTAGATGAGCTAGGGGCGTGATGAGCACCCGGAAATCTGATGTACTTCAGAAGACTCATGGGCTTACCTCGACATCAATTGTCCCAAGTCTGCTGGAAACTACTGCTATGACGCAGGACCATAATCATGAAAAAAAGAGGAAATGGGATGAAAGTGGAAACATTCCTACTAGATATTCACCTCAGAAATATTTTCTGTTGCTGTCAATAAGCTTCCTACATTGCTCTTTGCAATGGTGCACTCAGAGGGGACACTCCCCAGTAATGTGGACCACCTCGAAAGGAGAGACCTGCAGATTATCCGACCCTTGTAACTGCAATTTTCCCCTTTTTTTCCCCCCCATATTGAAAGAACAAGGTTTCTAGTGAAACCTTTTCAGCAACAGTACTAGTAAAAACAAATGTATTCTTAATTGCTTCAGTGGTGTCATCTTTCAACAAAACATATTTTGAGGAGATTTTCATTAGACAGTGAAATAAGGTGTATTATAAAATGTTCAAGTTATGTACCTTTTGGGAAATTCTGTTCTCGTGTACAAAATCAGTTTCTTTTTGATCCACATGCAGCATTTGACCCGTTCATCCTCCCTGGGTTGTTAACATACTTTAGGCTTGCTGGCTGCTTGCCTTCACACATTAAGGCCGCTGCAGCGAACAACGGCCCTTCGTTTATTGCTGGGAAATGGTGAACAAATCACTGAAAACGATAAATCCTTCATTGCGACGGTTTTTAAATAATAGTGGCATTCGACAAACCTTCGGCATCATCAGCTTTACCAGGCCGCCAGTGTCCAGTGCACCTACCTGCCATGGTGAACAAGTTCTGTGGTCATTCAATCTGGCTGCTATTTAAGATGGTGCATATTAGTGCCATTTACTTTGTCTGAAAGTGGCTCCATTCTGACTAAAGTCTGCTTTAATTTGGACCTCAGCATTCATATTGTTGTTGTTGAAATGCATTCCACTTCCAGTCATAAAACTGCCTACTTGTGGGCTTGAGTAATCGGAGAAACCCTCGCACTGCTCTGTTAAGATGCCTCATGTCCTAATTCTGATTCTGTCGGCTCTGGCCTGGGTATACATGGAGGCAAGCACTTCAAGCAGGGAAAGTCTGGCCCGCGGGCAGAGCCGCTGAAATGATGTCACGGGCTGTTACTAGTTCGTGGGTGTCCTGAGGTGCTGACTCACGCACAGTACAGTGAAAGGGTGTCAGGGAGGATGTTTGTTTACTTTGACAGAGCCATTATAGTTAACGTTTTACTTTACATACTGTATTGAGCTGCGGAGATGCAATGTTCTTGATTGTGTGTAATTATTTGCGTATGTTCGCTCATGCTATTGTAGGATCCCCGTACTATGACAACGTGAGACCTCTCTCATACCCGGACTCCGATGCTGTCCTCATCTGCTTTGACATCAGTAGACCGGAGACCCTGGACAGTGTACTGAAGAAGGTGAGTGTATTCTGGGCGGTTTCCTGTGGGCTGTAAGCTTTGCCGTTTTGCTGGAGATACACTTCTTGCTATAACTCCAGGGCAAACAAGCGGACAACTTGTGTCCTTGACCCACAAAAATGAGGTTTATTTGTGTAACCGGGTCAAGTGGACTTTAAAAAACTTAGTGCTGGTAACTACTGAACTGTGACAATTAATGGGGCTTTGAACTTTGGTGGTCGACAGGAGGTCTAGAATTTTGGCCATTGCAATGACATGAGTGATGGGGAAAATTGTGAAAATCAACTCTAGAAGTCAGCAATAATCCAGCAATCCTTCATTTGGTTTCGATCTGTCCTAAATCTTCATCAATGACCCGGAAGGGATGAGTGGTTGATGGGAGGCCGGTTAAAGTCATTAGTACCTTGGTGGTGTCGCCTCACCCTGAAACCAGACTTCTGTTAAAGATGCTTCTGTCATTCTGCCACATCCCCTTTGAATCCCTGTTTGTTTTTGTCAGATATCATGCAGATGTCTCAAACAACATGCCACTTACTGGCACGGCTAAGTGTGTTTCCCCAATTTTGGAATCAAATACAGGGAACTTAATTTGGGGATTACATGTCATTAGAGAAGTCATTAAAAGTCATAACTACATGTTATCTGAGGAGTTGTTTACTACTTGTAATTAGAGGAGTTGTTTACGACGCATTCATTTCCATTGTACATTCAGTCTTTTATTATCAATCTCCTCTCTGACCTCCTTTTTAAAGGAGTTCGGAGGTGAGAACCCTGTCCTCCCACGGATCCCAGTCATGGCTATTGTGGGACTCTGTGCCCTTTGACCTGTGGTGTCACAAAGGCACGGTATTGTGCCATCTGAGAGGAGCGTGATCCAGTGTGTGAGCGAGGGAGGGAGCCTCGATCAGCCAGGCCGGTCTCTCGCTAACCCGCCCTGGGGGGCGCTGGGCTCAGACGCGCACGCCCAGATCAGGCCGGGCATTGTTGCGGGGGTGGGGTGGGGGGATCATGTGGGAGCTCTGGTTCTCAGAGGAGGCTGGTTGTTCAAGGCGCAACGCAAGCCTGGGAAAGTGGAAGAGGATGTGTTCCATTACTTTAGATGGGCGAAACAAAGCTGGCGCTGTCAAGAGTGAGCCTTTGTTTCCAGAGATGACGGCCTGATATGAGAAGCGTGGGTGGTTGACTCTTTGGGAAAGCTCCGGTGTCCATCAATACGGCTCTTTATGCACTCGTCCTACTGTCTCGGCCTGAATCTTAACTGGAGATCTGGTTCGTAACTCGTTGTTTTTGACTTCGTGGCAATGCGAAAGTCAAGAGTTATGCAGTCACATTCGATGTGTACTTGAGCTGTTATTCTACTTAATTTATGTTTTACTCTTCTAGTGGAGAGTAGAGATTCAGGAGTTCTGTCCCAACACTAAGATCCTGCTGGTGGGATGCAAGTCCGACCTACGCACAGATCTCACAACACTGGTGGAACTATCCAATCACAGACAGACTCCTGTATCGTATGATCAGGTAGGTGCCCCATTCGTCCATTGGGCCGGTACTTCAGATATTCAGTAGACTGAGCTCCAGGGTGACCTCTGAACTGTGTCTGTTTCAGGGCTCCAACACGGCCAAGCAGATCAGCGCTCCCTACATTGAGTGTTCGTCCCTGCAGTCGGAGAACAGTGTCAGAGACATCTTCCATGTGGCCACGCTGGCTTGCGTCAACAAGAGCAACAAGCACGTCAAGCGGAACAAGTCCACCAGGAGTACGAAGAGGATCTCCCACATGCCCAGTAGACCCGAACTCACTGCTGTCACGTCAGACCTGCGCAAAGACAAGGCCAAGAGCTGTACAGTCATGTGATCTCCCGAGACCAGGAGGCCTGACCGTGGGACAACAGAGGAGCAGGCAGGTCTGGGCAAGGTGCACAGAGGTCCTCCACCCATTTTAGACGTTTCCCAAAGCAGTGAGAAGGTGGGCTGTCTTTGCACTTTTAAATCCACTGTTCCCTTGATCTAGAGCATACAAACCTATCCAAGATGCCCTCTACACAGTGCCAGAGGAGTGTACTGAAAAGACTGAATGGAATTATACTGGACATGCCGACTGAGGCTTCAGCATTGGTTTAAGGCCATACTGATCAACAGCTCCTTGAAAGACATGGAAGGCCTGCTAACTTTTGTCAGTTCTGTCAAGTTTTCTTTACCCCAGAAAATTTAATTGGCAGCTTTTTTGCCCCAGGAAATAGCATCTTTTTTGTTTTTAGGTCCATGCTCTGGACTGGAAAAAAGCAGAAATGTTATGACGTTTGACATCGGACAGAAAATGTGAAACTATAATAATTTACAAAGTTGGATTCAACACTACGAGAGATGATTGTTGTTTTAAGGCCAGAGACCACTGCTGTGACACATGGATCTCTGGGGCTTGGAGTGAGAAAAGAAATGACGGATGAACAACACTGGTTGGTTCAGACTCCCATGGTTGAAGTTTTGTCTCTCCGTTTCCTTTGTTTCGCGGCCTTGACCAGTTTGCCAAATGGATATGAAACGTTTGTCTGCTTTGGTATAAGCCATTGCACACCGTGTACGCCGTTCGACAGATTCAAAGCCTTTGAAGTGTTTTCTCTTTGCATTTCGTCCAGTTTCTTTTATCACACATCGCCTCTTCTGTTATTTTTTACAACCAAAGAGCAGCTTTGATGGAGCTGTGGAGTTGTTCACGGCATTAGTCCTTGCCGACTGAGGTTGAGACAACTAGGATGGGCTCTGGGTGTTCTGTTTGAGGACATGCTCTGCTCTTCTGTCCTTGGGATGACTTCACTGTGCCGTCCTTAGCTCATACCCAGCGCCTGAGGACGAATGGCATACACAAATACATAATTTCAGCGAGGAGTTAAACGGTCTCAGTGCTGAGCAGGTAACTGACTTGAGCTGTAAAAGAATATCATTGCACCGGTCAAGGATGTCCTCCGCTATGCAATGCTCATGTTGATCTGTTTCAGAAAGCTATGTTCTGACTGTAGTTTTCAATATTTGTGGTTTTATGGACTTGGCAACTTTTGGATTTCTGTGTGGAGGGGGATGGCTACATCACATACTGTTCATTTATGCATATGCAGCTCATTCGTAGCCTACCTTTTAATTTAAACAGGTATAACTTATCAGCGTTTCACCATGTATTTGACTAGATCACTGGGTCAGTAGGTGAAGGCTAAGTAGGACAAGCCTGTAGCTACTCTTTCCTGCAAGTTAGTGCTTTTCTTCATTAAACTTACTCAGGAGGGAGGTGGTGTCCTCTGAGAAATGTAAGCCCTTCCAACACAATTCAGGCAACTGATCTCCCTCCAAAGCCAGATATGACAAATGCTAACCATCAGCTTGCATTTTATCAGCTGCATAGTACTCTTGGTGTTTTCCTCATAACTGGAGTCTGAACTGCTTTCTGAATTGCACCCCAAAGCAGTATTATCCTTAAGCATGTGTAGCCAGGCTCTCTGTGTGAAATGTTGAGTAATGTTCAGAAAGTGTTAGCTTTAGAACAACCTTTTTGAATGTTTAGTCCATTTGTATGTCTGTGTGAATGTTTTCACTATTTATTGACGTTATATTTTCCATTTTGAAAATAAAGGTCATGGTACAGTAGAAGGTTTGTTTGTCTTGTTTTAAACTTGTTTTTGACGCTGCTGTTGGGAATACCAAATGTTATGCATGGATATCTTATCAGAACATTGCGTTGTTTGTTTTTCTTGTTCCAACTAATTCAGTTGTCGTTGCACTACATAATTGCATCACTTGCGATAATTAAAACATTTGCTTTAAAATTCAATTAAATATAACATCCCTCTGGCTCATTTAATAATCTGTTGTAACATGACATGGTAACCACAATTATATTCTTCATGAGAGTGCTGCGTGATTAAATTATGGTGCTTTCCTCAACCAGTCCAGCTTGCAGTCAATCCCTATTCGAACGTCTATTAAGATGTCAGCTGTGCTCTGTGTCCAAGTTGTCGTGCTGAAGTTCAGTGTTACAATGAGATTCAATTTAAAGACCATGTCCCCATACTAGCCGGAACTGCGTAACACTGTATTAATCCGTTTGCTTCATTAAAAAAGGCCTTTTTAATATGTGCGTTTTTTTTTTTTTTTTTTTTCAGCCCATGGAAGATGCAAAAGTATCCAGATAGTTCAGTGATCTCTGTGCTAGATTCATCGGTTTTCTTTGTACATGTAACCTCTGCCATGACTCGTTCACACCTCACAGGATGTAGTCCAACTGTATGTTTTAGTTTATTGTAAGCCTGTTATTGGGTTATCATGTTCCTAAATGTTAGTCATGCTGAACGTTGGACTATACTTGAGCTGCCTGTGCCGTGGGGGGTGGATTGCTTCGTGAATGTGGTTTTAGAGATTCTACAGAACGGTAAGGGGGAGAGCTGAGGCTTGTCTGCTTATCCGATCACAAAGATGGAAACACGCCTTGCTGACTTTGTCTGAGGAATGCACAGCGTCATTCAAATGCTCATGATGGGATATGCGCCGACCTCGCAGTTCTTTGCCACGCTGTCTATTTTGTCTGCGATCACTTTTCTTCCCCACTGAGCAGTTGGTTAAGCGTAACCTACTGTAAATCTAGTATAAAATTGTAAATTTTCGTCAGCAAGGCTTTTTAACTAGATAAGTGTGGATAAAGTCTGTCTGGTTAAGAAGCGTAAGCTGTTGTGATGAAATGTCACTAGTTTTGACATAGAAGTGACTACAGGTGCGCTGGTGAGGCTACAGCCAGACGATCCCAAAACAGGGAACAGTTTTGCAGGTGGTGGCCACAGACAATTGCTCTCCTTGTCCTTCCTGACTGATTCTTCCTTAGTTCTGTGTTTTTCTGGTGTCCTTGTCACTACTGGTAGCATGTGGTGGTACCTGCAGCCCATTCAAGTTGCACAGGTTGCTGCCAGCATGACTGGTGTGGTGGTGGGTCAATGATGTTCTGGGGAAACATGTCCTTTGGGTGTCGCACAGACCTCCACGTGCACTCTGGCTGCTGTTAGGCACCGGGATAAAACCCTCCGACCCATCGTCAGACCTTACGCTGTTGCAGTGGGCTCTGGGTTCCGCCTGGTGCAGGACAATGCCTGGCTTCATGTGGCCAGAGTGTGTAGGCAGTTCCTGGGCGACAAAGACATTGATGCCATTGACTGGCCCACCATCTCATCTGAAGCATGCCCAGACAGTGTCAGGAGTGCATCCAGGCTTGTGGGAGCCATTCACACTACTGAGTCATATATAAGTTGCAGTGATGACGTTCTTGCAAGTTGGAACAGCCTGGGATTTCGCTTGTTTACTTTGATTCTCAGTGTGAGTTTGAATCCAGCCAATCAATCTGTTGGTTTAGGTTTAGGTTTCTATTGACCGTTGTTACTTAATTTTTGTTCTCAACGAATTACAAAATGTATCTTTAATATATTTCCTTCATTGATGTGTGATTTAAGTGCTCCCTAAATTGGTGTGTAAAGGCATGTGTCTAATCAGAATAACACCCTAAAATTCACCCTGAAAATAGGCTTTAAATGCATTTTGTTCCCTTCCAATACATCTGCTGTCCAGTCACCTGGTCTGTCCCCTGGCATTCCACTACATACAGAGAGCAGGTTCACGTAAACTGACAGGTGCTCAGCTCTTCAGCGCTACAGCACAAAAACCCCTCTACTACATCCTGCACCTGATTGGCTTTGGTCGGCTCAACCCAACGCGCCTTCTCCGGATGTGTGAACGCTGCTTGGGGATAAACCGTGTGCACTTTATCGAGCCTTTCAGGGTTCTTCTTTTGGTAATAAACAAAGCAAATACTTATACCCCGCTTTCCCTCCAACTGCATATGGAGTCTAATAAAGGAGGTGCTACAGTAGCTACGTCCCAGGAATCCTTTAGAGAAAATGTGTGTGTGTATGGGTCTCTGTGTGGGTGTCTGTGAATAGCTTGTGACAATAAAGCGGCCCCCTCTTTACTATAGAGAGGCAGAGAGGAATGGAGGAGGGGGTAGAAGATAGAATAGGCTTTAGGAGTCGTTCTAATCCCCAGAAACAATTGGCCAGATTGGGAAGCAGCTACACATCAGCTCAAGCAAAGAATATTAACAGTTGTCCAAAGGGTTTATTTTAGAAACAGACTTTTAATTCCAAACAGTGTATTCTTCCCTTGGTCTAGATTCCACTCAATGGAATGATGAAATCATTGAAAATATTCTGGTTTAAAAAAATAGGCCTATTTAATGTTTCAGAATATACGGTTTCAGCATTTAATTCACTACATAAAGACACTAGAAAGGCACTGGATTTTAACTGACAATTATGATTCAAGTATGTCCAACCCCTCTATGTAACTTTAATTAAATGAGACAGTACAAGTTAAACAACACGGCAGAAGCAAAGGGTTTTATGTTGCCACTCCTTCATCTGTTGCGTAAAACCAATGTGGTTTCTCCCAGGACAACTTCCAAGGTAATTATGGTGATTCAGTATCTTTAGTTGTCCAAGGATTACAACTGTGGTAAAGTGTTTCAAAAGTAAATCCTAAAGATGTTGGTTAGGCTGTAACATAAACCTCCATTTGTCTTTTACGAACATAATACCCATCAGCCAGTTTCCACATTAATAAGTCAATCGTTTCACAGCAGCTCAGTTTTGTAAACAGTAACCATAGCAGCTCTTCCTAGCAACAACGGCCTTGAGGCATCTATAACAGCAGACATAATATCCTGTATGATTAAAGCAGTAAAGAGCAAAGGGCTAATCTCATCTGAAAGATATTTGGCACGGATGCGGCAATATTGCACCCATCACATTTCACTGTACCCCCCTGGAACTGTTCTCATCCGTTCTACCATGCTCTGGTGAAGTCTCCCAGGATCCTTCACTGCGGAGCTCCATTGGGCTCCAGGCTGCTCTTCTTGTTTGGAGTTTGGGAGACTAGAGTTAAATCAGACGGCACCAGCAGAGAGACAAAGATGGAGACACACACAGACACGTGCACAGACAGACACACGCTCAGACACGCGCACAGACAGACAGACACCCGCTCAGACACGCGCACAGGAACAGAGATAAAGACACTATAAACCGCCGCTACTCGCTTTCAAATGGACCACAAGGCACCAATGAAGGCGTCTGCCACAGACAAGCTGAAGACAGAACGGAGGAACGGTTACCTGGAATGCTTTTCCTTTGTTCTGCGTTCCAACTGGTTCCAAACCATCTAAATGAGGTTGATGTCAGGGGATTGTGGGGGCTAGGTCGTCTGATGCAGCCATCACTCTCCTTCTGGTCAACCTGGAGGTGTGATTTGGGTCATTGTCCTGTTGAAAAACAAAAACTGACCCTCTCGCGGTCTTTGCTTTTAACATATTTTCTTGAGCACACATACAAACTGCAATTACAAACTGTTGCTAATGTTGGCTGCTATTTATTTTAATGTCCAAAACATCTTTAAGTAGCCTCAAACCAAATATTGGGTATATTAAAGGTGACTTGGATGAAATACATATATGTTCACCTAGTCAGTGGCTAATGTAAACAGACTTTTGTAATGGCTGCTTTAAGAAAAGAACCATGAAGAATAGTATCCTGGCTTATTACCTGCTTTAGAAACAATCTAACATTTTACATTAATAAACCGATATTTAAAGGAATTTTCCGTATCTTTATGTCCATGGCTCCACAACAATTTAATGGCATTAATAATCCTGATTTTAATCTGTGACAAAATTGTTTCTTCAATTGTCTATCCGAAGGAAGTGACTTTATGAAGCTTTACGTCTCAAGTGGGATGCTTCTCAGCAATGTGTGTGTTAATCTACGCTAGACAGGCAACACATAGTCTCAGCAATGTGTGTGTTAATCTACGCTAGACAGGCAACAAATAGTTAACGCACGCTAGTTCAAAAACAACCGGACTTAATCATGCACCACCACAAAGTGCCCAACAGAGCGCTATGACATTAAATAGAAAGAAATACATTATCTGCAGAAAGAACAAACATTAACGGTCGGTACTAATCTGTTAGGCACGTCAGGCTTTGGAGCCAGCAGAAGTCTAATGACACAAGTTTTGATGGCTTTCCAATTCATCTTTTATCACCACCGTCTTTATTGGAAACAATGCTTCTGATGGAGACGGATTGCGTAAAATATATGTATTCAGACATTACTCAAGATGTAGATGATGGGGAACGTTGTATCAAACCCTGGAGCAAGTCATTTACATAGTCCCAAATTTACATACAGTATCTGGAGTCTCCTCTCTTCCTGTTCAGGAAATTAGTTTAGGGGCCAGGAGAATTTGAACACTTGAGGAATGCTTATTCCATAACATACTCTGTGTCTTAAAATTAGATTTCTAAAATCCAGCCTGAGCACATTTTGGCTGTTCACTTCTGTTGGACAGAGATGTGTTCTGCTTCTCTCCTGTTTAGTCCAGTCGTGTCCTATAATATCCTACATTTTATTGTACATCCCAAAGGGAACTATTTGATACAGTGCACTACTTTTGACTAAAGCACTATTACACAATGGGCCTGGGTGAGATGTAGCGCACTATGATAAGAATAGAGTGCCATTTGGCACACACTCAGTGTCACCAGATCTGGAAGTGAGATCATCCACACGGAGGTGCAGCTGTGGGTCAGCCTGTTTTGATATCACCCCAGGGCCTTACAGAACTGGGTTAAAGTAGAGACCCAAGCTGTACACATTTGACATTTTCTAAGTAAATATGATTAATTGATCCTGGGTCCAGAACGCAGGTTTATTGAACTCTAGTCCAATTATTTGGAGAAATTACAGAGAAGAAATCTTGTCAAACAGGTCCCCGCTGTTTGCTCTTAGTTCTGCGTGCCAGTGTTTTCTCCAGGACTGACAAGGCCTGCTTCGTTCGCCTGACTCGCTGGATTTGACATCAGCTCAGGAGGAAAGTGTGAGAACAGCTCAGGTCTCTGGTTGACAGTTGTTCTTTCACAACCTCTGGGTATGTTACTGCTGTCTTAACCTTTCGGCGCACCATTACATGTCGGCAACAGTTCTTCAAAAAACTCTTCTTTGTTATTCCCCCGGAGAAGATGCCAGAGAAGTCCTTGTTTTGTGGATTCACTGCACCGGACAACTCTGTCCCTCGTCCCTGACCTTGTGACCTCCTTCCGTTGGGATGAGAATCACAGCTGACTTGTGTCCTTTGCCATGATGGACCGCCAGACACCAGGGAGTTAATTGAATGGGTGGTCTCCTGCCTCTGGGTCAGAGGTCGCTGTGTTATTGAGTAATGGTCCTTATCAGGGTAGAGGAGAGCCTGCCAACGTGTGGCTGACCTGGCCAGATTAACCCTGTGACTTTGAAGCTAGCCCTCCTCCACAGCAGGGGGCGCTGTCATTAAAGCCTGGCATCATGCTGGGGGTCAGTGCTCCCTCAACTCAGAGCGTCCCTATAAACATTAACCTGACAATCACACTGTGTAAGAGTGTAGCTCTTCAGTGTGGACTTAACACTAGACAGTTGTTATTTGAGAGATGGTTAGTCCTTTTCACTTCTGACCCGTGGTCCATAGGTCCCTTTTGTAGCTTTTTCAAATGAAGGGGAGATTTTCCTTATTAATGGGACTTACTGTCTCGTTCAATTGTTTTGCGTCATCTAAAAGACAAGTGTGAATCAGTCCGCCGTTGGCTACTGACTCATCTGTCCAATCAATCAAACATGTATTTTAAAAAGCCCTTTTTACATCATAAAGTATCACAAATTGCACATGCAGATACTCAGCCGGAAACCCCATACAACAAGCAACAACATGAACAAATGCCCACAGCCCCTAAGAAAAACTTGGAACCTAGGAAGAAACCAGGAGAGGAACTAGATGGAGGGGTTTCAGTTTCTTCAGGCTGTGGTGGGTGAGAATATAAGAGGACACTAGTTGACACTAAGGTCAACTAGGACATGTTAGGCCAGGTAGTCCTGATGTGCGTATTACTCAGAGTGATCTTTCCCCCATGACTCATGAACTATAAAGAATAAACAATTGGAAGTGAGACAGTACAGTCTGATCCTTGTCCGCTGGCTATAGCTTTTTGCTATAATACTATAGACTGAAATGGGGGGGGGGGGGGGGGGGG
>JACXGK010005668.1:0-32089 GCA_016801125.1 Novumbra hubbsi
GTGAAGAGCATTGTAGGTAATATAGGGCAACGTGAAGTGCATTGTAGGTAATATAGGGCAATGTGAAGTGCATTGCACTCCAGCTCTATTCCCCATCACCAGTGCCAATCCAAGCCATAGGCCTAATGCTTAACCACAAGTCTTGCCTCGTTGCGGGTGTGAATGATTTATTGACCCACATTCAGTTGCCTGCAATTGTTAAACACGACACAAACACAGCCTAATTAGGCCTCAAATAAAAGAATGAAATGGGTGGATTGCTCTCATTCTGAGATGACATGGGTTCTGGGGAACTTACCTTCAGATAGGATCCATAGTACTTGGTAACGAAGGGACTGTCACACTGGCTGAGCACTGTAATCTCCTGCTGGATGTCTTCTATTTCATCCTCTGCCTCCTCAAGGTCAATAATCTTAATGGCCACTACTTTCTGAGTTTGATTGTCAATGCCTTTGAACACCTCCCCAAACGAGCCCTTCCCTATTCTCTGCAGCTTGGTGAACAGCTCCTCCGGATCGGCTTTAAAGTTCTGCCGGAGAGAAAACCAAGAGGGCTGGAGTAAGAACAGAAGGACTATACAATAAATAGGTTAAGCACACAAGAGGCTGCAATTTTATGGTTGTAGACTCTGAGTAAATAAATTACATTTGTAAGATCTGGGTTATAAGACTCAACCACATGCATATGGAGCAAACATCTTAGCCTTCAATGAACTCTCAAACTAGTATTCTGTTCTGTAGCACATAACCCCACAAGATCATAGGTCATAGGAGGCTACAAAGCCAAGCCGTAGGCCGATTAGAGCAAATGGAAAGGCTGTAGAAGTGAAACAGCACTAAGCATTAACACAGTCATGTTCATTTATGACATCTGTTGTCTCCATTCTATGACAAGCGCTCCTGAAAAAAAGCTAAAAGTGTTAGCAAACACTACATAGAGCGGACTCTTCACTGCAAAGCGCCTGTACACTTGTGGTTTGTACTTTCAAGACAATGGCGTAATTTAAGGCCCTAAAGCAATGTATTTATGGCTCTGTGTGAAACACAAGCAGGGGCTACATAAAGGTTTTGTAGGTGTTGCCCCCCCCCCACCAACCCACTCAGCTGTATGGCCAGACATTTAAAACCGTATTAAGTACATGTTTTGTTGGGCAAACATCACAGAATGGTATAATACAAAGTAATCGGGTGTGTTTTAGGGGGGCACAATCCTGCAGTCTCAAAGCAGGAATGTTATTATGATCACACCCCTGAAAAAGTCAAGCAGCTTATACCAATAAATAGCTAAACAGCACCACTCATTTTGCCATGTTGACAAACAAAGCAGTACTCCCTCCATAAAACAAATAATAGGTCAAAGCCATCCTCCCTCCATATGACAGGGAATAGCTGGGAGCAAATGGCCCATTTGAGATTGAATATCCCTACACACTATTTGCATGCCAATTAAGGGACATTGTGAGGAGAGAACACATAACTTGATTTGCTTGCACTACAATTACTGCCTAATTTACCAGACAAACAACACCTGTACTGCAATCTTACTGCACTCATAAGAACACTTAGAGAAGGTTAGAAATCTGTTGCACAAATAGAGGACTCATTACTTGACATTACTTTCCGAGAGGGGCATTGAATGGTTATGTGAAGAGGAGTACAGCAAAATCCTGTCACAACAGAAGAGTGATCATCCAGGTGAAAATCATCCATTTAAGTCTGACCTTAGTGGTCACAATGGGGAAAAACAACACCCACACTGTGACTGGAGATTCCACATGCTGGGAACCCATTTTCTGTTTCCACAGTCAGCAGGTTTATCACCACTGCTAAAGCTGCCTGAAAACACCCTCTAAAAGCATGTGTTTGATCCTCTCCCAGCTGCACAGCCAATTGTGTGGTCTGCTGCAATCAGTCAGCGCCCTCAGGGCTCACGCCCCTCCAACCTGCCCCATGTACACCACACATCACCCCCCAGGGTCGGCTCTTCCTAGTCCAAGTCTGTGTAGGACCCAGGTTCAATCGTGGAGGGCAGTAGGGTGGTAGTGACACCTTGTTTCATTAATTCTGCTGAAGGGAAAACAACGATGGCCGCCACCCCTGAGAATTGTCATAAGGCCACTGTTGAACAGGGAATGACCAAGTGACCTAGTTCTTTTTGCAAGAAGAGTCTTTACGAATCTTTCTTGTTTACTGTCTGCACTGAAACATATTAAAAGATATATCTACTTTCCACTTTCTCAAAGTTGCAGAATTGGTTGATAATATGTTGACCTTTAGCTTAACCGGTACTTCTCCTAACTTGCGTAATAAAAGGTGTAGTTTGAGCGACTGAATCAAGATCAAAATGTATGGCCTCTGTGAAATCATAAATGTGAATGAGCTCAAAAAGTCGACATACCCATAATTTCCTTGAGTCAGTAGTACATTTGCATTTTAGTCATTTAACAGACGATCTCATCCAGAACGAGTTGCAATAAATGCCTTTATCTTAAAGTGTCTTAGAAAACAAACACATGACAATCATAATAAGTACGTTTTACTTCATCGAAGCAATTAGACGGAAAGTATTACTGTAGTACATATTGTAGTCCTGGAAGTTTTCATAAATATTCCTAAGAACTTATGGAAACAATAAACTTCAGCATACATCAACATCTCACCTGCATCCCAGGAATGTCACCGTGAACCGGGGAGTGAGCCATGTCGTCAAATAAAAAGGCAGCACAAATTCTCACTCAGTTGACACCACTTAGCTAGTAGTTACATTAACCTAGCAAAAAGAGCTAGCTTGCCCAAAACAGAGGAAAATGCAACGTTGAAAATGTCCAGAACTTGCGTTAGACCTACTAACCCAATAAAAAATCGAATACGAAAAAAATCAGCTGAAATAGCTACATTGCTTGCTTTTCAGCTGCAATGTGTCTCTTCCGCGGACAGCAGACTGCAACTATCGTTAGCTAGCGAACGTATGATATGGCTTGCAAACAAGCTAGCCAGATAAATCTTTAATAGAAGCACAAACTAGGCTCTGTCAAAACAAGTCTCAGTCTTTTCGCTAATATATGTTGAACATTAAAAATAATAATGTCATAAACTGTAAACTGAGTCTTGTTGTATTATTTGTAGTCTTGTCCTCATCACTTTTCTCTATTGCTCGCCGCCATCTTGATTGCTGTCAGTCTAAGAGTAAGAGAACCAATCACACTTCTGGGGTGTATTCATTCCGCCAAACACAATCTTTAGTTGCGAAACGTTTCGTCAAACAAAGTTTCTATTGGACAATTTCAGGTATATCACTATCTATTTGTGTTTTGGACAGCGAGAAACCTTTTTGAACTTGCAATCCAGTGGTATAAACTTTTGAAGACAACGTTTTGCAAATGAAATGTTTTCTTTGGCAGAATGGTGCACGTGTTACAGTGGTGCACGTGTTGTCAGCTCCTGTTCAGCTCCTGTTCAGTGAAATGTCTTTTTCACAATTTCGGTGAAACTACGCTCAAATATATTTAGCAGTATTCAAACGTAATGGCCTACACCACAACCTTTTATTTGGCCTCGTATGCCTAGCACGGGGTGACTTGATAACCATTATGTATGTTTAATGTAAGTTGTGTGTTTGTCTTAAGTCTGTAAGCATGTCTATTTAAATGTATATAGTAGTTTTTCTTCCAATTTCAGAAGCAAACATCACAGCGACTCACATACACACAGAAGTGTCACACTGCCATTTCGTAAGACGCGACGCACATTTGTAAAGCTTTTTCCGCCAAGTTGTTTTCGATGGACTGAAGCAGCATATGCATTGGGCGACTAGACAATTTAAGAATTCACAAAATTGTAAGATCTAAAAAGAAGCTGATGTTTCCCTAATATTGTAGCTCATTGCTGGTTAAAGAAATACGCATTTTTAAATCTGATGTTCTAAGGATGTGCAAACGCCAAATAAACATTCCATTTTGGTAAACCATCCTATTTTTATTGCTGAGAAGAGCTAACGCAATAATGAGACTATTTGCAAATTATTGCATTATTAATTCATTTAATTGTGATTTGAAACATATGTTAAAACTATATTAGTGGATATTTACGTATTTCCAAAAACGATTTTCAATAGCATGAAATGCTTCTTTTCTTTAAAAAGAGTTTCGTTTGACCCCGTCTGCCGTTGGTTGTTTGACTAGAGACAATCACGTCTAAACCCGGTCTTAACAGCTGTAGATAAACGCGAGGGCGCTACTTGTTTGATTTTGACAACTTAAGCGGTTGAGCTTTCTGTCCACCAGAAGAAATTCTGCATTTTAGAAAGAGCTTTTTTTTTTTAATAAAAAATCGTTTCTGGTGAGTAAATATTCTAAAACTCTATTATTTAATTATTACTGCAGATATATTATGGACCTTATGTTATATATTATATTTAAAAAAATAGACATATTGCCCCTTTAAGCATGTCCCTAATTTTTCATCATTTTCTGCAAATGTAATGTCAGGGCAGAAATATTAAGAGCCTGAGGGGGATTTTCCTCCACTGTTACAAGGGCCACTGCCAATGACAGCTGGAGTAGACCCATAGCATTATAAAGCCTCAATACTATAAATACAATAGGTTTCATAGCATTATGCTGACACAATACTACGAATAAAATAGGTTTCATAGCATTAAGCTGAGACAATAATATAAATACAATAGATTTCATAGCATTATGCTGTCACAATACTATAAATACAATAGGTTTCATAGCATTATGCTCACACAATACTATAAATACAATAGGTTTCATTACATTATGCTCACACAATACTATAAATACAATTGGTTTCATAGCATTATGCTAACACAATACTATAAATATTATAGGTTTCATAGCATTATGCTGTCACAATACTACAAAAACCATAGGTTTCATAGCATTATGCTAAAACAATACTATAAATACAATAGGTTTCATAGCATTATTCTAACACAATACTATAAATACAATAGGTTTCATAGCATTATGCTAACACAATACTATAAATACAATAGGTTTAATAGCATTATGCTGTCACAAAACTACAAATACAACAGGTTTAATAACATTACATTAATTCCACAATACTTCCCCATATAACAGTCAAAGGAACAAACCTTACTTTTAAAAATACACGTAAAATAGTCTGTTTATGTTTGCAAAAAGGCTGAAAGACAACAATAGCAAATAAATGTACTTTTTGCATAGAATAAAAAACAGGCTTTAGACGAATCGAATACCAACTACAGTATCATAGCGTAGAACCCTCTACATTTGTAATACATGTGTTGGCCGCATTGTTCTATACGTATAAATCCCTAAGAGATTGCACCATAATTGTGTTACCAAACTCTGCAATTCAGCTGAGTGAATGTGTTTTTATAAAAACATTTGTGTAATCTTCTTTTGTATGGCATACAGTAAAAAATAAAATAATTCACAGCAACATATAGTTATTGTGGAATTGCCCCGATTAAGCCTAATGGGTGCATGCACACAGTCTAATACATCAGGACGTACAAACAGATGGGCAGGTTTACACATTTCAAAATGTAAATAATCTCATTATGTTTATGACAATAAATACTTTATAAAGCATTATAAAGCACATGCCAGTCCTTCTTTTATCATTAACATAATTGTAATGCAAATTACATTGACAATACAAAATGTTACTCCAAAGCCACAGATCATGTGAGCCTAAATGAGAGTCAGAGGAGTAACACAACTTCTATATAAAAATGCAACATAATAATAATGTTAAATGAACTATGATCTAGGTTGTTCCATCTCACAGAACTAGTGTGTATTTTAATTTCATGTAAATGTAGTGCTTTCCGCTTCCGCCATACTAGGTACAATTTAATATTATATACATATATATATATATATATATATATATGATTAACTGTATTTCTCTTGTCCCTTTACGATTTCACACTGGCTCTCTCTTTCGCACTCTCTCATTCTCTCTTTTACTTTCTCTAAAACACACAGGTTAAGGACTTAAAGGCTGTTTACATTTTGGTTTGTTTGTGTTGATCATCTTTCCCGTGATGCTCGATAGAATGCTTCTTCTCCATTTCCAGCTTCTCTTCGTGGGATTCATTGTCACTTTTGTCTCTGAACTGAGCCTCGATCGCTGCAGGGTCCATGTAGGTATAGAAATAGGCCATAATGGAGAAGATAATGCACACGGCCACTAGGAGGGAGGCGAAGAGGACAAACTCCGCCCACTGTTGAGAAGAACAACAACAATATGTAATCAATGTCAACAAAGAACTGGCTATTGAACTATGAGTTATGGACACTTTAGACACGTGGCCCGCATGCTTCTTCTATTAGTGTGTGTTCTGAGGAGAGAGTACAGTTAATGTAGTGGCACTGGTACCTGTTCTTCGATCTGAGCAATCTCTGCCACAATCAGTACAATAAAGTTGCCAACAGCTACGGTGAAGAGCCAGCCGGCTTGCAGCACTGCCTTCATGTTGCTTGGTGCCTTATTTGTACAGATTGAAACAATATACAGTTCAATACAGAATGTACCAGATGACCCAGTGCAGTCTATCAGTAACAGTGTCTGTGCTTTACCTGTGAGTAGGAGAACTCCAGGCCAGTAACAGAAAACACCACCTCTCCACAGGTAATAAGGAAGTACTGTGGGATCTGCCAGCCCATATGGAAGGAATTGGGTTTGATGTCCTCAACCGCCGAAATCTGTTCCCAGCACTATATGAAAGATCCAATCAATGCTTCAACTTCAACTGACGACGATAATCTTGTATATCACATTGTTATTAATATACACATAGATGGATAAAATCGTACTGCGGGACCCCATGTGAAGTTACTGGGAATCAGCAGAGTGTAAGAACTTCCAAATCCAAGTTCTCTGGAGTAATCACAGGTGTTCACACCACTGGTAATTGTGATTGTGGCCCTGGAAAAGAAGAGATGCTTTGAAAATCTAGTCACTGTATTTAGTATTTTTTTGTATCTTGCTGCATATTGTGAAATTAGAGCCACACAAAAACTTTGAAACTCCGTACCTTCCATTTAGGAAGACGGAGTAGTTAGAAGCCTGGGAGGAACCAATGCTTCCAAAGCTGACTGCTCCAGCTGACACATTCACTGGTACAGCCAGCCCATTGACAAATCTGGAAAAATAACAATGTTAACGCTGTGAAACACCAACAAAAACAAGAACACATTTAGCATGAACAGCTAGAGATCTTCAAATATGTATATTTATTATGGTAATTAGATTAGATAACTAGATTAGATGCCTTCAAATGCCTGATTAGGGAGGAGCCATGCATGCAAGGTTACCTGATTTGATTTGCCCCTTGCTCAGGCTTTTTCATCAAATCAGCTGTCTGCAAAACAGGATCAGAAAATATATTATTTAATTGTGTAACATATATACACATATATATATGCCTTAATAAATGGTTGTACTCACCACCTCCCATGAGGCGTTGATGTTTGAAGGAATTAATAGTGTTTGTCGCTTTTCCTTTGGTAAGACAACCATCCTAGATATTTCAGAATTCTTCAATGAGACTGTGATTTCTTCTTGTTCAAATGTAAGGTAATTCACTGTGGCCTGTAAAAGGACGTGGAGTTACATTTCCAGAACAATTACCAATAACTTTGCTCAATTTGAAAAAGCCCATAATGTCTCCATGTCAACAGGACTTCACCGTGACTCATTAATTGCATGTGATTGGTCTGCTATTTGTGTAAAGTGTGAATATGAATGTACAAGAGAAGATCAGAGACCTCGAAAACAACCTACTTGAGCTGCCTGTAATTCAATGGGGTTATAGTTTGGTAGTTCAACCAACAAGGTGCTATTGCCCATGTTGAGTATTTTTAGTTGGCTCTGGAAGGCTGATGGGAAAGATGGAAGGGTTTTCTGAAATGGGCACAAGTAAGAATGGAAAACATGTAATACATGCGTCATGCATTTCCATTCCAGACACAGTAAGTTGCATTGCGGTTAAAGACTTTCTGTAACCCAGGTTCCAGACTTTCTGGATTGAACAGTATGTCTTCTTGGAAGATTTCATAGCAACAAAAGAGTTGGCTGAGCCAGAGACGGGCAGACACAACGTAGATACATACTTACATCAATCTGGATCTGTACCAAGGCTGCTGCAACAAAGGCCATAGCTGCCAGGAACATCCCTACAGTCATTCTCCTCAAAGGCCTGTTGAGGACAGGATCACGGTTCCAGTCGTAAGTGTGCTCACACCTCAAATGTTGTGTAGATACTTTACAGGCACGCCATACATCTTTTAATTCGAGCAGAACTTACGTGAAGTTCAAGCCACATTTCTCAATCAGCGGGTACACTATGCGGTCCATAATAGGTACCAGAGTCAGGATCAAGATGGGGTTAACAGTCTAGGGTAAGATTCAGGATCAAGATGGGGTTAACAGTCTAGGGTAAGATTCAGGATCAAGATGGGGTTAACAGTTTAGGGTAAGATTCAGGATCAAGATGGGGTTAACAGTTTAGGGTAAGAGTCAGGATCAAGATGGGGTTAACAGTTTAGGGTAAGAGGTGTGTTTAGCCATGGACAAGGACACAATCCAAATGTACATCAGGAGCTAGGCAGTAGGCACTTACCTGCATTTGATCTGGCTGCAGAATGCCAATTCCCTATGAAGAAAACACAGTTAATAAAAAATGAACAGCTTACTGTACAGAGTGTAACTTTGACTTTTTAATTCAAACTTACAAAGTTTCCATCCATGGTGGTGGCCTGGAGAGTCCACCTAGAGCCCTGTGAGGAAGCCACAGGTTTACTTGATAATAGCAAAAGAAATATTACAAACAATAATACAACTACATTATTTTGCAACACATTTCAGATACCTTTTGGTCAAATAGGGTCCAAAACATAGGAAGGGGAATGTACAAAAATAGGACCTTCAGAACCATCTTTATCTGTGCAATGAGAAGTTTCTACAAATAAAAAAGGAATGAAAGACAAAGAATTACATGAACTGCTGTTTACATACTGTATTTGAGTGCTATGTATTTGATATTTTATGTGGAGTCAGTACTGTACAGTTAACAGTGTAGACATACGTCGTATTTGTCCTCGGCCCAGTCCATCCAATGTGTTCTCTTTGGGTGAACACTGCTCCTGTGCTTGAAGCGATTCCTTACAGCAAACTGTAAACAAGAGCAAATACAGAAATCAAATTTTCAGAAACAGCAAGATGACTGCAGAAGAGTAATATTGAATGCTGGCGCTAGCTAATGTTTGACTTACCCCAATGCATTTACACACAGCCAGCATGATATTTCCCTGTGGTTTAGTCTTATGGTACATACCACTCCCAGCAATGAACACAACTGTGGGAAAAAACATCATTATAAACAAGTAAAAAACGATGGGAAATGACATGTAGAATGGGAGATGACTGGTCGAAAGGGGGACAAGACGGGTAGAAAGGGGGGCATGACTGGTCGAAAGGGGGACATGACGGGTAGAAAGGGGGACATGACGGGTAGAAAGGGGGACATGACTGGTAGAAAGGGGGACATGACTGGTAGAAAGGGGGACATGACTGGTAGAAAGGGGGACATGAGAAGAAAGGGGGACATGATGGGTACTAAAGTGGTCCTTGCAGGTACAAGGGGGACATGGAAAGTGGAATGGGGAAGATAGTACAGAAACTAACCAAGGGAGACCAGCATGAGTGCAGCAGGGACACCAAAGGCCAGAGGGTAACACTTTTGCTGGCTGTGGATGCCACACTCCTGGGCTAAATGCAGGAACACAGAGCAGAGAACAATTATTACCCAGTAGGTTCAGTTGGGTTCTTTAGTAAATTGCCATGCAAATTGTACTAATAAAATAGGTTAATTTGGGTTCTCGAAGAGTTAAATTCAACACCTTGGAAAACGTATATATTACCCCTTAGTGCTTCTGAATCACTGTATTTCGAAATTAGCTTTATATATTCCTTTAATTTCTTGATGTAGTTTTCTTATGATTGAAACTCTGTATTTGCACATACGTTGGACTCCATTCAACTAATTAGGTGACTTATAAAGACAATTTATTGTACCACAGCTCATTCAGGTGTGTCATAGCAAAGAGAATGCATACTTATGCAATTGATATTTCACATTGTAATTAAGAGCAAAGTATTTGATGTTTTACTGTTGATCAGCAAAAACTCATTTTTAATTTCATATTTCTACCTCTGAGGATTGGTGTGATGACAGTTGACAGGAGACTCCCACCATTAATGCAAAGGTAGAAAACTGAGAAGAAAGTTCCCCTCTGTTTTGCCTGGAGAAATAAACAAAGAAGCCTATATTTTACATTTTATTATTATTTAGTTTGGGAAGAGTTTAGGACAAGAAGGAGAAATTGGCATGCTTAGCTCTAAATGTTTGTATTGAAACACCTTTTTATTTTATTTGTATTAGCAGCAAAGATCAAGACATTTATGGTCAAAATACAATAAATTAAGTTTTTCCTTGCTCCAAAAAAATTAAGGGACAACCTAAATTACACATAGCGTATCGATGAATGATTAAAAGTAAAATCTTTATTATATAATGTGTAATTCATTGAGAACAAAATTACAATGGTCAAAAGAAATCCCCAACCGATTGAGTGCTAGATTTATACTCACACCGAAAATCAAAGTAAACAATTGAAATCACAGGCTGTTAGATTACATCCCAGAGGTTTTCAATTGACGTGAGGCCCAGTCAATGGCATCAATGCCTTTGTCACCCAGGAACTGCCTACAGACTCAAGCCACATGATGCTGGGCATTGTCCTGCACCAGGAAGAACCCTGGGCCCACTGCACCAGCGTAAGGTCTGACAACGGGTCTGAGGATTTTATCCCGGTACCTAACAGCAGTCAGGTTTCCATTGCTTGTGGAGGTCTGTGCGACCCTCCAAGGACATGCCTCCCCAGACCATCACTGACCCACCGCCAAACCAGTCAGGCTGGATGATGTTGCAGGGCAGGCAGCATCTCCAGATTCTGTCACATGTGCTCAGTGTGAACCTGCTTTAATCTGTGAAGTGAACAGGGTGCTAATGGCAGACCTGACAATTCATGTGTTCTCTGGCGAAGGCCTACTAAGCTGCACGGTGCTGGGCTGTGAGAACAGGTCCAACTAGTGGACGTTGTCTCTCACGCCACCCTCATGGAGTCTGTTTCTGACAGCTTGGTTAGAAACATTCACACCAGTAGCCTGCAGGAGGTCATATTGTAGGGCTTTGGAAGTGCTCCTCTCGTTACTCCTTGCAACAGAGGTGCAGATACCGGTCCAGCTGCTGGGTTGATCCCTTTCTACGGCCCTGTCCAGCTCTCCTTGTGTAACGGCCCGTCTCCTGGTATCTCCTCTATGCTCTTGAGACTGTACTGGAAGACACAGCAAACCTTCTTGCAACGGCACGTATGCATGTTCCCTCCTGGAGAACCTGGACTGCCTGTGCAACCTGAATGGTCTGCAGGTCCTGCCTCATGCTACCAGTAGTGACAAGGACTTTTGCAAAACTAGAGACAAATCAGTCAGAAAGAATAAGGAGAGAGCAATTGTCTGTGGCCACCACCTGCAAAACCATTCTGTTTTTGAGGGTTTTCTTGCTGTTGCCTCTCCAGTACACCTGTGGTCACATTTATTTGCACCAAAACTAGTGACCAAAACTTGATTCACAATCACTAATGCTACATAGCTGGACAGACTGATATCCTTGGAGTTTAATTGACTTGGTGTTATACTGTGATGATGACGTGTTCCCTTAATTGTTTTGAGCAGCGTATATTCCTACATGTTTATGTATGTGTGAATGACAATGCTACGGTGTTGAATATTTATATTGCTAACCTGGTGGTCCTGAAACTGGTCTCCTCCAAAAGCAGCTACACATGGTTTGATACCACCTGTACCGAGTGCAATGAGAAGCAAACCCACCATGGACATTGCTCTGAAAGAACAGGTAAAGCAAGGTGAGTACTCAGATTTTCTATTTAGTCCTGGCTAGGGTTGCACAGTTCTGGGAAAGTAAAGTATATTCCATGGTTTTCTACAAATTCAGGTTGGAGTATTCAGGATGCTCTGTTTATTCCCTTTAACTGGGATTCTGAGAAAAGACAGAAATGTATTCAAAGTTTTGCAATCCTAGAACATATTGTGGAAAGCCTTCTCATAAATTGTTTTTGTGTGAGCTTATCTCCTAACTTGGCTTGGAGGGTTACTCACATATGGAAGGTCAAATTATCTGGATTTCCATCTCGGTCGGTGTCTGTGATGTCATTAACTGCACTGACTGCCATCACAACCTGGCCAATTGCATAAACAATGGACAAGTAGATGATGGTCCTGCAGGGTCAAAATGAAAGCAATGAGTGTAAGGACTGATTTACATATCGTAATATACCCCGTTTCTAGAGCTCTGTGCTGTTACTCACTTAAACTTGCCAAGCCAGGAGTCTGCTATTATGGCACCCAGGATGGGGGTCAGGTAACACAGAGCCACAAAGGTGTGGTAAATAGAGGTGGCGAGGTCATCATCAAACTGGAGGAAGTACCTGAAGTACAGCACCAGCACCGCTGTGGACAACAGAGTGAAAAGGTCCAGTTCCTCAAGTTAGACATTACCAAACAGCCACCATATGTCAACTGGGAACTGTAAAGATTAGGGATGATTGGTACAGTTAGCCCACGGTTCGGTATGTGTCGCGGTTTGTGGTTTCATATGTTTCACATTTTAAAAGTGTTTCCACTCCAGGAAGCCGACAGTGGCGAAGCAATGGAGACTAATCTGTTTGCAGTGCTCTTACCCTCGTCATCGCATTGATCCGGTGTTCATTTTGGCACCCTTTTTTGATTTTGGTGTAAAATATATCTCTCTCTTTCCTCCTGAACAAATTCCACATCGATGTCTCAAGGTTTTACATTTACATTTTAGTAATTGAGTATATGCTCTTATCTTAAAATAAGAGCATTTCTCTTAAGGTGTCTTGGAAAACCAACACCTGACAAGCATAAGTACACTTTCCTTCATTGAAGCCATAAGTGGGCAAAGTCAGTGCCAGAGAAATCAAAGTTATGTGCTTTTCTTTCGGGTAGTGGGGGTGGGGGTATACACAAGTTAATTAAGATACTCATCAAAACGGTTTTCAGCTGCTTTCAGAAGATTGGCAGGAACCCTGAAATCTAGGCTTCAAGGGGAAGTTTTGTTCCAACATTGAGGTGACAAGACAAGGAATTGTTTTGCCTTGGCTGAGCAGGAGCTGCCCACCCGTGAGGGTTGGGTGACCAAAAGACATGAAGTGGCAGATCGGAGTCCCTGGGAAGGCTAGTTGGGTTTAAGCAGAGCCTGCATGTAGGGGGGTGCACCATCGTCAAGCACCATGGTTGTGTAGTGGATCCAAGCTTCTACCAGAAGCCAATGGAGCTTGTGGAGGAGTGGGGTGACATTGGTAATTTGGGAAGGTTAAACACAAGATGGGCCGCAGCGTTCTGGATACGTTGCAGTGGGTTGACCGGCACAAGCGGGGAGCCCGGTCAACATGTGTTGTAATAGTCCAGACTGGGGACATGACAAGTAACTGGATCAGAACCAGAGAAACTTCCTGTGTAGGGTATGGTCATGTTCTGAAGATGTTGTAAAGCATGCATCTACAAGAGCAAGTCACTGCTTCAATGTTGGCAGAGGATTGTCGCGTGTCACGTGTGTACTTTGCACTATGTTCGGGGACCACCGTGGAGTTGTCCACCGTGATGGACTGTTATTGGAGTTGCAGTAAGATCAACTGGGTTACAGCATCTTGTGAGGATAAGATCAAGCACATTGCCTGCCGTATTGGTAAGAGGGGACTGGGAGAGGTCAAAGGTGGTGAAAAGAGTCAGCGGTCACAGAGTGGAAAAAGTGACAAAAATGAAGACAGGTGTTGAAAGGTTAAAATTCACCTAAGATTAAAGTTGGAAATGTACGAGACAGTAGGTTACAAGGGTTGGTTTGACAAGAAGGGTAATATGCCGATGTTGGGGGAGGAGAGAACGGAATAGAACAAAAATCCCTTATTCATCAAAGCAACAGCAGAAAGGTAGAGAAAAGCGTACAAAACTAGATATAAAAAAACAAATATACTCAAGTTAGAGCGTGAAGCCTTCCTCGACTAACTCCAGCAGAACAATTTGATAGAAAGTCTTTGTGTCAGCAATGGTTTGGTTTATCATGGCCAGATTAACCTCAAATACATATGATGCAGTATCATTTAGATTGAGCGTAAATAACAGTGACAACAATCCTGTGAAGCAACCATCCTGGACTCTGGACCCTAGGTATTACAGTCTTACCTCGCATGCCATAGTAGGAGAATCTCTCGCAGAACTCATTGACAACGATGAAGAAAATGCTGATAGGATAGCCGCAAACCTCCTGCGCACAGACACAATATAATGACCATGTCACCTTTGTGTTTGGATTAGAATAATCTGGAATAAGGACGACCTCATTGCTACACTGTCAAATAACCTAGACGTGCATTCCAGCTGAACATGCACATGTATTTAATATAGAAGCATTGATTTATTTTGCAGAGTAAGTTGTGAAATAAATGAATCACATCTTACCTTTGACTTGCCCTTTTTGACACCATCTGTAGCTTTTTCTGTCACAAATAAAACCAATCATCAAAAAGTGAAATATAAATATGTGAGCTGTACACATTTCCTAGATGCATTTCACTGTTAGATGACTTTTACTCAAAACATAAGACTCGTAAAATGTAGAATCAGAAAGTTTCCAGACATCAGAACAGAATAAAGACAATGTAGTTTAACATTTTGGGGTCATTGTAGCCCAACTCACCTGTCATGATGGCAGTGTGTAAAGAACACTTCTTGTCCTCTCAAATGTATTATCCTTCAGTGATACCTACTAGGCCAGCACAGATATGGATGGAACCTGCCCTCAAGTTAGGTCTCCCAGAATGCACTTTTATTGCTTTATATTTGTGAGAAAGGTGAGAGTCTAAATCAGTACATCACAAGCTAATAATTACTTATACTGTATCATAAGAATTCCATATCTACAGTCAAGCTTTTCTTTACAATCAAAAAGCTTCACAAGTTGAAGAGAATGGGTGCATTTTATTTAAAGGAAAAGCATTAGGGAACATTTCTGTTTACAGCAGAACAGTGACTTAAAAATAAAAAAAAAATTGCATCCCAAATATAAAATGATTTCTTTAACATTTGAATGAACACTAAAATGGTAAAATAACTTCCACTGTAGATCTCGTCTCCGGATCCACACCTCTTTGCTTTGGCAAGAAGGTTGAACATCTTTACACTCGACTGAATCTAATACAGCAAGATACCTTGCAAGAGACAAATATTGCACTCCATTTTTAAATACAAGAAAAAACAGCTTGGAATATACTTATATGCAATGGCTTTAATTATGTTTAAAATGACCATTCTAAGACATTTAAGTGAGTGAGGTTAAACACAAACATTTTCATAGGAGGCTCTTTTTCTGATAATTTGCAGCTTTGTAGAAATATAACAAGTCTTTGTGTGCATGTACAGAGAGATGAATGCCAATGTATGCAGCATATACAGTTCGTCAAGACATCAATATTGATTTATCCAAGTTAAAGACTGTACATAAAAAAAATCCCTTAAAGAGTTCAGAGCAGAAGACAAATTATCAAAAAAAACTAGTAAAAATAAAAAACTGTAGGCTGTTGAGGGTGACGTCACTTACACATGTCTCTTCAAAGATCCCTAAAGAGACGTCTCCACAGGAAACACTACCAGTGATGTCACATACATCATGGAACCCCAACAGTACAATGAGGGGATCCCCAGCCAGGCCAGGCTAAAGGTAACCCTATTCAGGCCAGGGAAGAGGGTACACCATTTAGGCCAGGGCGGAAGGTACACCATTCAGGCCAGGGTAGAGGGTACACCATTCAGGCCAGGGCGGAGGGTACACCATTCAGGCCAGGGTAGAGGGTACACCATTCAGGCCAGGGTGGAGGGTACACCAGTCAGGCCAGGGCGGAGGGTACACCAGTCAGGCCAGGGTAGAGGGTACACCATTCCGGCCAGGGCGAAGGGTACACCATTCAGGCCAGGGCGGAGGGTACACCAGTCAGGCCAGGGCGGAGGGTACACCAGTCAGGCCAGGGCGGAGGGTACACCAGTCAGGCCAGGGTGGAGGGTACACCAGTCAGGCCAGGGCGGAGGGTACACCAGTCAGGCCAGGGTAGAGGGTACACCAGTCAGGCCAGGGCGCAGGGTACCCCAGTTCACCTCATACTATGCCAGCATGCTTCACATTGGCCCCGTCCCTCATTGTACACTCCTTTAGTTTAGCTAAATTCATTCCAATGGATCAATGTCCCTGGTCCCATCCTTCCCAGAGTGTCTGGACTGCATACAACCGTGAAACAACATTGTCCTTTGTCCTAGCCCGTGGCACAAGACCGACGGGGTGTGAGAGAAGGTTTAAAGATCAAGGATATTGTCTCGGTTTAGCCAATGGTGATAAGGAGAGCAGAGAAGCAGGAATGGGGCTCATGGCAGCGCCTGGTAGATAAGCGCATGCTGAGTGTTGAGTTCAGGGGTCAACCAATCCTGGTGGGTCTCAAACCACGGAGGAGGAGCTGGGCATGCCCGAGATGGTGGCACCACTAGGGGTACCACTGATGGCATTGAAGATGTGAAGTGAGTCTGGAAGAACGCTTTTCAAGCCGTCTTCCACAGGACAGATCTGGGTGAAAGGAGCGATCAAGACATGTTATGGTGATGCTAAAGAATAGATGGCTTATTTGAGACAATAAGGAGTAATAACACTAAATACACCAAGTACGTTTTACCATCCAATCTGCTCATGTCAGCACAAAGGAAAAACAAAGAGGTAAAGAGGGTTATCAAAGACCACAAGATACTAGACTATGACATTCCAATGCCATAAAATAACAGTTCATTCCATAACAATGCTCCAATTAAACATCCCTGAATAAATGCAATGCAATCTCATTCCAAAATGTAAGTCATAAAGAAATGACATGTTATGCTAGGAGATAGCCTGAGCTTACCGGCTCATGCATGATGGCGGACAGCTCTTTAGCCAGGTCTCTGTAGTTGGCCTTCATCTCATCATGATACTCCTGTTGGTCCTCTTTGATCAGCCGCTCATTGATGCCCAGGCCATGGCCACACGCCTCCACAAACTGTCTGCTCGCAGAAGGACAGTGTCACACGTAACACAATAAAGAAATTACTGTTCTTCAGTAACGATTTAGCAATGCAAAGACAATGTGCGGCTTGGGAACAATGTGTAAATCAATGACTCACCTGAAGACCTCCTTAAGTTGTTTGACCTTGTTTTCAGGATATTTCTTGGTGCTAGCATCATCCAGGAAAGCTCTGGCATATGCGAGGGGACCTGCGTTTACCTAAAGGTTCAAGTCGAAAAATGTCATTGCTATAAAGTACAAACCAACCACATATGTCGAATAAACCATTTGGCAGGGACATAGGATGTTGTTTACGGGGACATGAGGGCGCACCTGAACACTGATGCTGCCCTGTAGTTTGAGCTGGAGGCGGATCATGTCCACCTCATTGGTGGAAACCAGCTGTCTCAGCTCAGCCACCTTCTTGCTCATCTCATCTATGGCCACCTCAATGGGGTTTAGGTCTGTGTGGTGCTGGTACATCACTGCTATGCGCTTTTTCACGTACGGAAAACAGTGGGTTGCTGAGAGAGAGACAGACAGAGTGGATACATTGCAGTGACAATCACAACTTTGTTGACATTTACATTTTAGTCTGGGAATTTGGTTACTCGTCAGAGGCTTATAATACTATCAACGTGCTAGATCATGTGCATTCTGTTGCTGTTCAATGTGTTCCAAGCTGTTTTATTCCACGAGTTGTGCCCCTTTACCTTCCCCTTCACTGGAGATTCATGAGATAAGGCTGTTGTAACAGGTTATCTAGATAGAACACATAATACGGTTGTACTTTGGGATCTTTCCTATTATAAAACAATAAAACACAAGCATTTAGGACTACTGACTGGCTTAAAGTGCTGACATCCTCAGAACCTAATCAGATCCATCGACCATCACAAAGGACCCTTTCTGCTGAGCATTGTGACGGTCGGAGACCCAGGCTGTCGTGGCCTCCCGCGTGGCTCCGCTGGCACAACATGGTGCTAGGAACTGCGGGCTCGGTTCCCATGGGGAGCCAGCATGACAACAAAATATTAAACCAATGTGCGTGGATGCTCATCTGCTCAGCCCGAGGTGTGTCCCGCTGCAGCTATCATATCTCCTCAACCTCGTAAGCTATCGTAATAAGGCCTCTACATCCAATCGGTCGGCTTGTTCTCGATGTGACGTGGACCACATACTGGTTAAGATGGTCCTGCGTTTACACTGCTCCTCCACGCCACCCTGCTTCTTCCCAGACACAGTGAAAGGCATCTCGAAGACAAAGCGCCGGATGTTATGGCTCTTCTCAAAGTCGGTCTTCCTGTCCACCAGCTCTTTCTCTTCCAGGAACGGAGTGACGTGGGTCACCTGGATGTAAGCATACTTTGAGTCCAGATCTTTAGGGTTGATCTGTTAAAACATAAGTCACATCAAGGACCAATTAGAACATGGAACGACCAGTATTAGAGATGACCAATCAACCCATGAAGATTAATGATGTATTTTACCCTCCCAGAGTCTTGAATCATCTTGACATTCTCTGGGCCAAACTTGTCAGAATAGAGCTTGAGTAGCCTCTGAGATATCTCTGAAAGTGGGGTGAATTTGGGTTCTTTATAGATGTACTCCTTTCCATCTTCATCCTCAAAGAATCCCTAGGAGGAGGCCGCAAGCACACACTAAGGTTACAATGTAGAATAAAGATTTGTTTTAAGAACCCCAATGTGAAGTTGTTCAAGTAAATGCAACATCCAAATCAGAATGATGATTTCTGAGCATAACAACACACAGTGAGTGAGCAGCTATGATGTGTTGACCACTATTCAGTGGAAATGGGATGAAGGAGAACACAATTCCAATTCTGAACCAGAAACATATTGCCAACATCTTTATCCTTGGACTTGTCACAGTCAAACACCGAAACAAACAAGAGAAATGGTCTAGAATAAGTGCTACATGACAAATTGAAGGATGAATGCAGACAAGGCATTCATACCTGAAATATTCAAAAAACTTTGTAGGTTAATGTAAAAGAAAAATATCGGACCTTCCCACTAAACTTGACTAATGTGACCTCTTGTTGTCAGGGAAACTAAGCCATACTGCAGAAGAGTCCTGAGTTGGATAATCTAGGAGGTAATGGAGAGAAGCCAGTAATACCACTGACTGCACTAATAAGGACATGTCACAAGCCTTAAGCCTCTGCAGTAAATTGACCACATTATTCACAGTCTTATTCATTTACCTCAGTCTCAGAGTCAGTAAACTGGTACTGCTATGGAGTTGTAGGTAGAGCGACAGAAAACAGAATCATAGTTATTCCAACACTACCCAAACTACATCTACAGCAGATCAGTGTTGACACTGTAACAGCCCATACAGAACTAGCACCAAGACAGAACATGGTCCTGTCAGATGGAACATGATTCTAACAGGGAGACCCACTTCAACATAAACTGTCAAAGGAACTACTAGAAAGTTACCACACTGAAAGACAAAGAATCATGTACAGGAAGTCTTTGCATCTATAAATGGTAGCAACGAAGCAAACTCTGCGTATTATATTAAATCAGCAACATGCTATGCTGTTGTAAAAAATGAAATCGGAAGTAGGAAGGAGGTGGTGGGTTATTGTTACTGATAAAAGATTTAGGCGGCACACTATGGCTAAAAAGTGTAATGGATTACAGAAGCAGCACACCACACATGAATGTAGGCCACTTGGAAATGCTAGCAGAGCCTACTGAATAACTTACCGCTGCCTTTAAAGAGGATGAAAAGCAGAACAAAAGTATTAGTATGTATGTACTAACGTCAAGATTGATTTGTTTTATAAATATCAATTGAAGAAAAATATTTAGCATTTGTGTCTTTAATTGGGATAACATTAGCATTTTAGCCATTTAGCTTACAAAACACGCACACATTATTAATTGCATAATTTAAGTACTTGCAGTAATTCACAATTATATAAATTTTTGTTACAGGTTATGTAACAATGTGCTAATGGTAATCAGAGGACAAATCTCAAACGATAACAATATAAATGGCGGCAATACCTAAATCCCCCTGTTATGTACACAGAGGACATCAATGTATCTCCATTGCAAGCAATGCGTTTGTGGTTCTGACAGACTACCACCAAAGCACCAGCTCACCTGGCCAAAGAAAGCCACTCTGAAGAATGTCCCCAGCAACCTCTTGCACGTGTGCATGACCTCCGTCACTTTGCTGTAGGCACGATGGAGGGTGTCATACAGGTGTGCCAGTTTCTGGTAAATAATAAAGCAAAAAACACAAATGCACTGCTGAATATCTGCATTTTCGGTCCGGGTTTTAGGTCCATTAAGGGAGCAGGACTGCTGCTGTACCTCAAAGTCCCTACGCTTCTCGTAGATGGGGATGATGAGCTTGTAGACATCCGAGATGAGCTCGTAGCGCTCCGCCTTCCACAGGCCATCAGCACACTCCTCCAGCAGCTCCATCAGGACGTCCTGTATGAGAGAAAAACCCCGCTTTCATACTGACAGTGGACAACGTGCAGGGGCATCATGTCAAAACATTTATTTAGCTAAGGTTAGCGCAAAGAAAAGGCACTGGAGGAGTATGGTCGGCTTTTGACCTTCATTTAACACAACATGCCTGGTGTTACAACACCGCTGGAGCTTCCTGGTATGGTGAACGGGACATGGGAAGCACATTCGATCCATGTAGCCTCCCAATGGCTAATGAAAAAGGCTAAAACGTGAAATGCCCATAAGCGTAGCCATGCCATTTCAGAGAAGAAAACGTTTCTTTGTTGTTTGATAGTCTGGAGCAGGGCCAATTTATTGGGAACATCTCAACAAGTGGAAAACTCCACAATTCAGCTCCATGTGTGGAGGGGACAAGATCTGTGAAGCCCTCGCCCCATTCAACAGAAGGACGCTCAAACGAACAGAACTCCTCTGTCGACCGAGCTGCAAAGAGCCGCCAGCAGATGGTCCCTCACCTCGTTGAAATGGACATCCTGCATGCCCACGTCCTCCATCATGGACACCTCCTCATCTATGTTTGGAGTGACCACGCGGAAGGCGGAACAGCCCTGCTTGAACATGCCTATGGCCATTAAGGAGATGGGAACACAGTTAACACACCAGACAAACAGATGCTTGCTTCTTTCTGTGGCCTGGTCACACATTCAGGGGAACATGTGACTTGGCTCAGAAGATTCCCTGGTACACACAGGCCAAAGATCAACGTTTGTTGTCAGGGAACATAGCGGTCGAGTGGACCCGCTTTCGCAGAGCTAATTCTACCTGCGGGGTTTAGAAACTGACGGGCTAATTTAGCAAATATGAGGATGTATGTATCAAGATTCTCAGCGCGCTGAATCACAATGAGTTTTGCGTTATAGATCACACTAGATCTGTTGGACATAAAGAACCCGATCCGAGATCAGTTCTCCTGCCATTAGATGCTTGATATATACCATCCCCTCATCCGAATGCCGAAAGAACAGATCACACAGCACTAAGCACCATTTACTACTAGACCACTACCACCGACCAACTAAGGGCTACCCATCATTAGAATGACATTGCGCTGACCATTCAATAACCCTTCATGAAGTTCCCCTGTCTGGAAAATAGAAAGTGGACCCGTGGAGGCAGCGACATCTCTGCCGCCGGCGGCAAACGCACCTTTTCTCCGAAGATACTCGGCCACCAGCGCGGCCACGTGCACGTAACACATGGCTGCCTGTGAACAACAGAGAGAACCACAGATCTCCTCAGGACGTTGACCACACCGGACGTCATCCCCTCATTATCACCCCGCCCCCCCCACCATCACCACCCATGCAGACAGTCTACGGTAAATAAGACTCCGCCCTCCTTCACCTTCCAAAACACCAATTGCCGCGAGAATAACAAGTGCTTGTATTTCCATACGCCGGGCTGATACAGACCTCAGACAGGTCTTGGTTCTTCACGTGGATCCGGGCCATGCTGTCCAGCCAGGTCTTGCGTAGCTCAGGCGTGCTGGCGTACGACTTGGCCAGGCTGTACTGCAGGTCCACCAGCATCTCCGGGTCCCTCTCGTGCTCCTTCATCTGAGCCGTGGCCATTAACACTGTCCGGATCCGCTTGGTCAGGTCCTTCACATCTGACGGGAACGCCGTGTTCTGTCCGGTAGAATGCAGCCGGTCATTTCAGTGGTTCAAACGTGACCACTGCCATATAACCTTGAATGACGTCCTCGATTAAGAGGTACCTCTTGTATTTTGGTTTTAGACGGACTTTTGGAGAACAGTTTTGTGCGTCTGCACGCATGAACGGCCCGCTAGCGCTAACATGGCTGACGGTTCCCATTCGCACAGTAACACAGTTTCAATGGGAATAAAGCCTCTGACCTTGATGGTCTTGTCGCTGTTGGCACAGTTGTTGATGACGGACAGAGACTGCTGGAAACGGGTTCCCCCAATGCCGATGACGTCGGCGATCAGCTGGCTGACCGCGATCACCACCTGGGGTCGGGAGAGGCACACGGCGATAACCGTCAACCGAACCCACCCAGACCGGGCTGCTGTGAGGACAGACGTGTCAGCATGATGAGTGGGGAAACCCACTCTCCTACCTGCAAGTGAGTGCGGACGAAGGACTTGCGTCCCGTGTAGTCAAAGTTACTCTTCATGAGGAAGTAGAGCAGGTGGGCGGCGTCGCTGCGGATGGAGCTCAGCTTGGAGTTGCAGCATTTCAGGATTTCATAGCAGAACGAGGCACACATGTCGGCACGGCCCTCGAAAAAGGTACAGGGGAACTGGAAACACACGGGGACTGACAATTAGACACCCAGCACATTGAGGAGAGGGACGTTTTGATGAAGCGTTAGAGAACTAAATGGCTTCTTTACTTTGTAGATGAACGTTCGCAGCGAGGTGAAAACCTGCTTCAGGGCCGTCTCTGATTGGTTAATCTGCAGGAAGCAGAGGTGCACCTCAAACACCTTTTTCATTAGCGGGTTGTGCCCATGGTCGTAGCAGAGCTGGGTCTGAGGACAAGGACAGACAGTGAGCATCTTCATAAGCCGGGGGGGGGGAATTGGAAGATGTATAAAATACATTTTGGTAAACAAGGAGTCCAGGTTTTTATAATTGATTGCTAAGTTACAGCTGAGTTGAGAGTTTAGATTCTTTAAATAAAAGTAATGCTTTCAATATTTTCTATGTTTTTAGGCATTTGTGTGTTTTTCAGATAGAGACTGAATAAGGAGAGTTTTCGCTGATAGAGGAGTGGGTCGGAGTTAAACCCATGCTTCAGTAGTACATGTGCACGGGTTACATGAGGCAGTGGTTAACAATGATAGGACACATACATATTATCTCTTTTGTTAAAAATGTCACCTCACATTTTTAGGGTTAGGGTTAGGGTTATCAGGACCGGATAAACTAAGCACATCCTGCCAGGCCATTTTGCTTCAAGTCACACCTTTCCCTCAACCCGTAGGTCTCAGCTGAAACTATGCACTCGGCGGAGACGCTTTCCTCTACACATGCCGGCGCCCGAGCTCAACCTCCTTGACCGTGCCACACGAGACCCAGGCGATCGAATAACGGCACGACATCTCAACGACGTCTACCAAGCCCTGGGCCGTCCATTCTGTCCGGGACTGTACCTTGAATCCCATGATGAAGATGCTGAGGGTGTCAAGCACGGTGAGGCAGACCTCCGTGGCGATGTTGGCCTCCAGGACCGACTGGTTCAGCACATCAGCGTCGGAGTGGCTATAGGCTGCGGAGGACAGACCACACCGCTGTAGTTCCAGCAAATTACACCTGCCCCGTCTGCGTCCCCAGTCGCACCCTAAATCCCTGTACACTGTCCTGCTTTTGACCAGGGCCCAGGGGCTCTTTTCAATGGCAGGGAACTATACAGGGAATAGGATGCCCTTCGGAAAACAAGCTCTGCGTCAGCGTTCGCGATTAATCGGTTTAATACAGTCAGAGAATAATCATTAGAATGAATGAAACCATCGTTTAAGAGGGAATAATGTTTCATCGGGCGCGGCGGTATGGAAATAATGAAATGAACTAGAAAGGGAACAGAAATGAAGCATCCAGGGGGATGAGGGTTTAAAGGGCTCATTCTCGGCTAACATGGCATGCTCAAAATTCGATAATAAACAATCTGCAAGCTGCCTGCTTTTCACCTGATACATTCTTACCATGGTCTACAGATATTCCAAGAACACTTGAAATCTTTCTTACACTGAAAACACAAAGAAATTAACTTCATTAAAGGGAATCAGGCCACAGACCTACCATCTACTATGGTGTGGAACCGTTGGTGTTTTTGCTTTCAGTGATGTGTATCTTTACACAGTGTGGGGTCACACGGTTGCCCTTGGCCTCAAATAAAAAGCATCGCTTTAACACATATCCAGTGGCAACTGACCGGGGAGGTGGGGGGGGTCGGTCATCCTTCGAGGATGAAACCTTTTCATTTTGAACCGCAAACAACCTGGCCTTCCATGGAGTCACCCACGGAAAGCTCTGGTAACGGGTGACTTGGGTTTGGGCACACATGAGGCTAATGAAAAGGACAACGCTAACGAAGAGGATGACACTGATGAAGAGGACGATGACAAAGAGCACGAGGTGGCTGACGGATGAGGAGCGAGAGAGCCTTGGATTTTCAGGGGCACTTACTGTGGTTAAATGTGTATGAGTTATCCAGGCTGCTGAGCTGCTGTAAGCGGGCATGCATCATTCCCGCCCTGTTACGGGACACAGGCAGAGTCTGAGACTTCCGCTCATGTGGTGCTATGGGTCCCACCCCTTCCTGGTTCCTGATGAGGAAACAGGACAGTGTTAGACCAGTAGCCCACTATGTGCCGGGCTTGGGGTTAGTCAAGCTGGTTAGAATGGATATCACACAAACCTAAACCTTCTACTGATTTCGAAAGAGAAGGGAATACGGCATAGCCTGGTAGCCAGATATGTTTTGGTTTTCACAAAGTTATTTACTTTTTGTAATCTTCAGCTGACTGCCAGGCTAAGCTTGTCCCCAGACTATTGTGCATTTAGGTGGATGTGTCTGGAAACAAGATTTTACTATGGCTAGCGAAAAAAAGGGGGCAAAAGTGTACCCGCGTAAGCATATTTAACCAAATCGATCGTGCTGATAAGCAAAGCTTAAAGTCGTGAGGCAATCAGGTGAAGCTGGATTCACATGCAATATACCAGACCCTGTAACACCCACATTACAGCAGTTAGCAGCAGCAAAAGCGAGTGCATGTGCATGAGACAGAATACACACGAAAGCTTGGAGTAAAGCTGTGTGGCGGGAATCCAAATAAAGAGACGTTCAATCAGAGAACAGAAAGCATGCGTACAGTGTTTCCGCCTCCCGTCTTACCCAAGTAGGGGGGGTGGGAGCCGGGTTTTAAAAAAACGGATATTAATCTTGCCAGCAGTTAAATGAATAGAAGAACAGAGAGAGTGGTGTTGGGTTAGAGAGAGTAGAATGTGTGCCAGGGTCCAAATACGTGTGTACTGTGGTGTGCTTTTATGTTACAGTGGTCCAGAGCCTTTCATTCAAACACAAAATGTTAATAATGCTGACCGAACCGCACCACAGATAAGAGACATTTTGGGTCTATCACAAGAGATATCACTAGAGAGTCACTAATCATGTCATTTACATAATCCCATGTGTTACTAGAAAACACAATATATGTTCATATGACTTCAAACACAAAGACCTCAAATACAACGTGGTGTTAAATGACCCCGAAATGACCAAAGGTTACACTTACATTGAAATATCTACTTTTTCAGCACAATGCTATCAACAATATAGTATATAATATATGTTTTCCAGAAAAACTAATGTAATGGAACCATTCTGACAACAGCATTACCTTGCGATGTATCTCTTTCCCATGTATCTGAATTGGTGGAGACAAACCCTGGGGAAGAAAAACAGGTTGTGAGACAGACATCGTCAGTCATTGTGGGTCTTTCAGGATGCTGAAATCAGGTGTTCCTCTAGGGCCCCAAAATAGTTGGGACTTCTGGGGTAGTTGAGATTAAGTTGGTGAAGAGAAAATGTTGGAGACCACTGGTTCAAGCAACCTATGTAGTAGGTTTTATAGATTCTAAACAGTAAGAGGTAAAAGGTAGCTGCAGGGAAGTAACAATGTGGTCAAGATGATCGTCAAATAACCGCTTACTCTACAAGTGTGAAGAAATCCATAAGCTCTGCAGATGAGGCCTTGTTCCAGTATGTAAACAGGGCATCTGGAAGAAAGAGAGGTGGAGGTCAGTGGCTTTGTATCAATTGACATCTGTTTTATTCTAGTTGAATACTAAGAACAGTCACCCCATTGACGCTGGTTAAAAGTATGGTGCATTAAATGGGTTGTTCTCTCCACATTTCACAAAGTACCCTGTTAGATCACAGAGATTAGGATGTCAACACATTCATTTCAGATACTGTATATTGGGGTTTTTGATACTGTGGATTCTACCAAAATATATACTACCATGCCCAAAAGCATAATAAAATTTAAACACAAAGACACATTTTAGTAATGAAAATCTGATGTGAATTTACTTTATAATTGTCTTTATAATCAGAAGCTTTTCCAAACCTAGACATATATGCATTTTTATAACTCCATTAGAAACAAATTGTTAAAATAATTCTGTGAAAATTGCCAGATAATATAAGTAATCTAGTGTCTTTTCAAACTCAGGGCTTGTGAAAATATCAATCAATCAATTGAAACTGCCGGTTGTAGAAAATATTTCGGACAAAAACCTCAAATCAAAGTAGTTGACAAGCGGAGACAAGGTCTTACCCTCTGACATGCTCTTGAGGACGTGTAGGAAGCACATGAGCAGGTTCTTGATCTCAGACTGGTCCAGCTTGTCACAACGAAGCAGGCTGCTCCCCAGAGTTGAGGCTGGCTGGTTCTAAGGGCCAAGACACTCTGATCAGAGGTCAGCTGGCCAACACTACAACACACAAGTCCTCAACGGCTCTATTTATATACACAGCATGAAGCCATTGGGAGAGATAACGTATTGTTCGTCCAATTCCTCGATGTGGTGACTGAAATACAATATTGTTTTCTACCTCAACTTAACGTATGAGTTCTTTATGTCAAGCAAGTTAGGAAAAAGAATTTGGGAGGAAATATATGAACAGATGAATTTTTATGAGCAAACACTCATTAGAGCAAAACTTTACTCTATCATTGACAAGGTTAAGGAATACTATTGCCAATCTGTCACATTATGCCCTAATGAGCTTTTATGGGTGCCATATGTATTATGGTCTCTGTACGGTACCTGTCTATTCATGTCATGTTTGGTCTGGAAGACTAGCTGCAGCATCTGGATCATAAATCCGGTAATGGTTAGCAGTGAGCCAACATCTCAGACGGAGCAGTATGATCAAACTAATGAAGTAAGTCACTTTGGCCCTTAAAGGCTCTGTATCCAGGGGGTGTCGGGCCAAATCACAAAACCCTCCACGCAGGGTTGGAGATCAGGGTGCCGGAACCAACTGCAAGGCAGCAGTAGCTCTAACAGAGTGTGGGTTTGGCAGAACACGGCATCTTCCTCTGCCAGCGGTGAGTTAGTCTAGACCAGAACTCCTAACTATGGACGGCCTCATGGAAACAATGAAGCCACGTCTCTGCATCAGGGTGTTAAAAAAGACAGCTGCTGCTAAACTTAGCAGCCCCAAATAAGTCTGAAAACTGAACTGATGAACGGGGGCTGTCGTTTGCGTTAACTCTTTAGAAGATACGTAGAATTGGGGAATCGCTCAACTGGTCTTGAATATTGTCTTCAATTAAGCAGTTCTTATTAATTCATGAATTTACTTCCCATTTCTGCCTTCAGTATCATTTATAAAGAAAACTGAAAAGAAATAGTCAAGACCAAGCCATAGCTAAAAAAATTAATAGCCTACACAGTCCTCTATTAAGAGTCACACAAAACAGATGATAGAGGTGTCTCTGCTACAGAAGGCCACACATGAAAACACGACGTGTGCTTCATGTCACCAGAGATGACCTTGCGTGATCATTTCCCTGGCAAAGAAAGGAGCTCGGCCAAGATGAAAACACACGCGCACACACACACACACTCCCAAGTGGGACACTCCTGATAGGGAGGGGGAAGAGATGGGGTGGGTGTATTGTCAATCAGTACTTGAAGTGGAGCGGTGGGGTGATGTGGGACATGATTCTCTGACACACAGGGGACAGTAAGCAGGGAAAAGTCCATGGTGGCGCGCTTGGAGTGGACCGAGAGCGCCAGGTCCTCTGGCTCGGAGAACAAGCGCAGTGTGTAGGCAGAGTGTCTCCGCCTGACATTCTCCTTCTCCTGGCAGCAGGAGGTGGCATGTTGGATGAATAAATGGTACAGGGACAGTTAACAGGGAGGAACCTCCTACCTGTCACAGGTATATAACACAAATGCTTCACCTTCTCCTGTCTGTCCGACAACTACTTACCTTGATGCACGAAACATCCTCAACCTAATCGGAGGCCTAAATCTGACCCAGCGCAAAGCGGTTAATCCCCCGTTGACCTCACACATTCGTTTGTATTCTAAACAGACTAAATGTGGTACTGTGATCTGATATACCGATGGACACCGGGTCCCTTTAAGTCAATACGACCGGTCTTGTCAAGCAGATCTCAGCTTGCCTTTATTTGGCAAAAGCCGACACTACTATGAATCCTCATCTGTAAATAATGCTCCTTGACAGCTACCTTCTCCAGAGAGTTGGGCTTCTCCACGCTCTTCTCGTGAAGGCTGTTTCCAGAGTCTGTGCTGATTAACGATCCGCGGGAGTCGGCGTGGCGGACCGAGTTGACGTTGGGGGTGGAGGACGCGTGGGGGGAGGCTGAGGAACCAGACACGAGCGTGGTTAAAACACACGCCACGCCTGTCCCTGCATCGCCAGGACAGACCACGTTTTCCAGTGTTGTTGCTAAAAGCCGACCGAATTCTCACCAGTGCCGGAGATGACTCCGAAAACATCCTTGTGCAAACTGTTGTCTAAGAAAGTGCTGGACCGCGGAGGCGTCATTATCATTGAGTTACCAATGAGTGGGTCGTCTCTTCCATTCTGAAGGGAAACGAGCTATTAGTGAAGTCAAGTGATTACAGGTAGGGTCTTGAATTGTGGGGGTTATCAGCCACCAGATGGCAGTCTTACATTGTTGTAGTGGTTAATGGTGAACGGGGACACTTCCTTCACATTGAGCCTATGGACGTTCTCCTGAAGCAGACCAAACAAAGGCAGGTAGAGGGTGGCCAGCCGAGCCTGCTGGCTCTGAAACAGAGATCGTATGATTAAACCCACTACATTGTGCCTCGTCAGAATTGTCTAGGTGTCTCTAGGGCAAAAGGGACAGGGAGGACGGACTGACCTTGGACGTGTATCGGTCATCGAAGTTGTGCTTGACCATCAGGTTCTTCAGCACGTAGATGGCTATCTGTCGGATCTCCCGGAACTCCTGCAAGGCCGCACCCACTTCCCGCAGCAGCAGTCCAACCAGGAAGTGGTTCTTACAGAAGTCGTCTGTTAGCGAGTAGTCCAACTGAAGGTCTGGGAGGAAGACAAACGGGGGACAGGATGTAAAGGTCTGAGACTTTCTGCTAGCATCCGCTCTGATATATAAGAACCACACTCCACAAGGTCTCAGCTAGTGATTGAAGACAACATCTGACGTTACCCAGTCGGTTTCCATCTGAATATTAAAAATAATAATAATAATAAAAACTACATTTCTGATTTAGTGACTGACATTTTTTTCAACTAAGTTTTCAAATAAACCCTCAGAGAAACAACCATTAGCACGCTGCAAATCTACAGAGCACATTAGATTACAATAGCATTTTCCTTTCATGTATATTTCATTGATAAAAAAATCGTAAATATTACAGAACAAAATCAGTTGTACATCCAAGTTATTACCAGTCAAAATAGACAGGGGTCAGGTACCCGGCAGTGAATAAACAGATTTGGTTAGCAAGCAAGGTGGTTTATATGGGTTAACAATTGGCAAATAAACACATGACACGCTTAACAGAAAGTGACACATAACGTGTTAAATGGTGGTTTCAAATGTCCACTGTTTTTTTCAAATGAGTTGTAATTGGTTTACGTGCAAATTGTTACACATGTGCAGTCTGACTTTAAATGGGAAAAAATTGAAAGGAAAATATCTGAGCACAACCCACACGTTAGCCAAGCCTGCTAAACACCATGGTAAAATAACCTGTGGCATAAAATGATACAAAGCTCCAAACACACTCACACACACATGGCCAATGTACAGTATACACACATGAAGATAAATCATCAACACTAAAGAATTAGTCATGATCATAGGCAATGGCACTTTCTGACACGCTGATTAACTTGATTCGCTGACAGTTGATCAATCAGATTATTTTGCCCACGTAACCATGACGGAAGGGTTGGATCAATGTATTTCTTTTCTGACAAGACACACAAGCATCACACCGTGCACCTACCTACAGGAGTATCGTATGACTCCATGTTGGGAGAAAGTAAAGCTAATTGGCAAAAAGAGAGAAGAGGAACACAAAGCGGAAACACACAAATGAGCTCCCTTCAAAACAGAGACAGCTGGAATAGAGAGATTACTTTAGAACAGAGTATATTCTATTTCATGATAGGACACTCGGCTAACTGTGGTCTATCAAAACGTAGACAGTTCAGATACGGCAATTGAGTTTCACGACATTCTACTGGAGAAGTATTGTCTTCCATTATCTGCCAAAACACGTCGCACATTAGCGAAGCCTTCAACATTAGCAGGCCACATTTACAGTATCTTACTGTACACGTTATTGTACTGATAGTTTAGTTCAATAGAAACTCCTCATCAGCACATTTTATTTTCTCCAAAGGACAGAAATGTGCCCACCTTGAAATCTCTGTATTCTCCCTTTTCCAAAAGGCATTGGTAGATTCAAGGGGATGTAGTGCTCATGGTTGCATACCACACGCAGGAACTCAAACTTGAACTCAAACAAAGTCTGAAAGCATGATAGTAAACATGTGTTACTACCAAGATATGCTGGATGAAACACATTCCTATCACTTCCTCAGAATCATCACTGTCATGAGGCCTACCTTGGGGTCCCCAGGCATGAAGCAGTTGGTGTAGTTGTTGATCTGTTTGAAGACAAAGCCTCTGTCCATTAAGGTGAAACATCTCTGTGGACACAGAAAGGACATTTGAACACATCAGTAGAGCGCCAAACAATGTTCATCCTGTTTGGTAGCTCTATTTAAAATGAATCATTTATTTATATGACTCCAGATGAAACTATCCGAACCAAGTGTCCAGCCAATGGAATGGCACTAAACTGACCTTGATGAAGACAGCCAGGCTGTGGTTGGCGTTTCGGGCTGCGTCCAGGTTGTCTTTGTACTTCTGGGTGATGTGGGGCATCATCATGTTTACCAGTGTCTCCACTGTGTGGTGGAAGCCAGCGGAGAAACGCTGGTTCCTGGACAGCTGAGAAACACAGTTCAGCTGTTACTATCTAAGCTGTTACCGTCAGAGCGGTTACCTTAAACCCCTTTTCTGTCTGAATTCTTGTTAAAGAGTTGTACAGGTTAGAGACGCTCTTACAATAAAAAATGGTGTGTTTTTAAGATCAAATACAGTCAGAGATGTTCCTATAATCAGGTGTCCAAAAGGTCAGAGGGTAAATAAAGTCAGAGGTGTTCTTAAGGTCAGATGTCTAAAAGGTCAGAGGGTAAACACGGTCTGAGGTGGTCCTATGGTCAGGTGTTCTAAAGGTCA
>JACXGK010005669.1:0-32047 GCA_016801125.1 Novumbra hubbsi
GTGACTGACCCAGTCATATTAAACTGACATGTTAGTGACTGACCCAGTCATATTAAACTGACATGTTAGTGACTGACCCAGTCATATTAAAGTTACTGATGGTCAGTGATACATATCTAGCCTGAATGTCCCTTTTGTCATTGAGTGATTTAATCCCTACTCAGATATCCATGCTTGGAAGGAATTGAATGCCCATGACAATGATCTCTGTCAGGACGCTTGTGTTCTTGGCGCTCTGTCAAGCTGGCCGGAGGAGTCTAGCCTCAGGTCCAGAACTCAGAGATCCACCCAAAAGAATAGGTAAGCCAATAATAGTCATTCTGTTGTCTTTGTCGGCTGCATTTTGTGTTGTCTGGCATCACATATGAATACTTTATGTTAACAAGATTCCATTCTGTTACTAGCGGTGATTGGTGCGGGCATCGGTGGCACAGCAACGGCATACTTTCTGAGACAGGAGTTTGGGACGGCAGTGAAGATCGATGTTTTTGAGCCTGGCACCGTAGGTGGGCGACTGGCCACCCAGAACATTGGGGGGCATGAATATGAGACGGGGGGCGCGGTTATCCACCCCCTGAACTTGCACATGAAGCACTTCGTCGATAGACTCGGTAAGACATGGTATCAGTGGTGAACATGTTTGTTTCTGAAAAGCCTTTCCACATTCACTGACCGATTATTATAATACCCCGCTCATTATCCTCTGCTGTTTCTCCAAGGTCTTTCTCAGAGAACCGATGTCCCTGGAAGAATAGCCATCTTTGATGGGAGGGAGATCATCTTTGAAGAGAGTGACTGGTTTATAGTTAATTTTCTGCGTCTGCTTTGGCGTTATGGGTTCAACTTCCTGCGGATGCAGATGTGGGTGGAAAGTGTTTTAGACAAGTTCATGAGGTGAGGCTTTAGTTCCTGCTACCTGTCTGTCTTCAGCACAGTAGTCCACTAAACGGAAAGGCCCAACTGGGGTCTGTTTATGGCCAGTATACTTGGCCTAAGGGCTGTTGTTGGATACACCCCTTAGCCATGGATAATCAACCATTTCTCACAATCCCCAGGTGTGCCTTATTGCTATTCCAAACTGGTTATCAACAAAATTTGAACTCTAAAATGCATCAGCCGATCGGCACTCAGGAAACCACCTGTTTTGTATGAAATGAGTAGTTGTGTATTTAATTATGGAATATTTTTTTCAGAATCTACCAGTACCAGCAGTTTGGCTACTCCTTCACCAGTGTGGAGAAGCTGCTGCATGCAATGGGCGGGGACAGCTTTCTTACCCTAGCCAATCAGACCCTGGAGGAGGCAATGTTGGGGGAGGGCTTTTCTCAGAGTTTCCTCAATGAAGTCGTGGCACCAATCACCCGTGTGAACTACGGCCAAAGTGTCCGCATCAGTGGCTTTGCAGGTAGGTCGGTTTTTGTGTCACAACAGAGATTCCCACCACCGAATTCAGTACCGCAGCTGGGATCTGGTGTTCCGTGTGGCCCTTAAATGTGTTTCATTTGGAAGTGGGGGAAACTGAAATAAAGCGTGTGATGTTGTCGTCTCCAGGAGCCGTGGCCCTCGCAGGGGCAGACTCGGGTCTGTGGGCAGTGGATGGAGGCAACAAGAAGGTGTGCTCAGGTCTGCTGTACCACTGCAGGGCCGAACTCATCCAAGCACGGGTGACTGCTGTCTCCGTCAAGCAGCGACAGTCTAAAGCAGGTGGGTACATGTTTAAACGCCTCGCGTGACTCGCGCCAAGGCTCATCGTTAGCCAAGTGTAAATCCTCCAAGGGATGAGGCTTACCACATTGCCTCCCCTGTTTCGCAGGCACCACGGCCAGCCTTTACGAAGTCATCTATGTCGGGGACTCTGGCTCCGCCCACTCCCTCTATGACATAGTGTTTGTGGCCACGCCCCTCCACCAGGGAAAGTCAGACGTGGCCTTTACTGGCTTCTCCCCGCCCATCCCCTCCCAGTACCCCAGGCGCTACCAGCCGATCGTCGCCACGCTGGTCCACGGCCGCCTCAACGTGTCCTACCTGGGCACCTCGGAGAAGCCCTCCGCCTTCAGCGTGTCGGAAGTCCTCACGACGGACGCCAAGGGCTCCGTCATCAACAGCCTGAGCTCCATCGACCCGGTCCACGTTCCGCCGGGCTACTCCCGCCCCCCGGCCAGCGCCGACAAGGTCTGGAAGGTGTTCTCTCCCCAGCCCCTCACCCAGCAGCAGCTCCAGGACATGTTCCTGTCGTGGCACTCCGCATCAGAGGCAAAGTGGCTGGCGTACCCCTCCTACAGCGCGCCCAGCCGCCCCGCCCCCCCGTTCATCCTCCACGACCGCCTGTACTACCTGAGCCCCGTGGAGTGGGCCGCCAGCGCCATGGAGATGAGCGCCATCTCGGCCAGGAACCTGGCACTGTTGGCCCACCACCGCTGGCACTCCCAGGAGGGCCGGGTGGACCAGGAGGACCTGCACATGCGGCTGAGGGGAGAGCTGTGAGGAGAGACGGAGGAGGCGTGGCGGAGGCAGGGAGGTGGGAAGGGTGAGGAAGTGCAGTAATGTCTGCTCCTGTCAGGTAAACCAGTCTTGCCTGTTCCGAGGCTTGAGCCTCCATCCCAACGACGGTTGGTTTTGCATCGGTCGTCCGTGGCGACGCTGTTGTGCGACGGAGGGGACACTGAATGTTTATTGACCCGCTTATAATATTGCGTGTCATTTGACTTGGAAAAAGTCAACCCAAAAATGAAATCCACAGTAACATTAGCACACATTTTTCCCGCAGGTAATGCTGTGTTATGTTGCTGAGTAGTCATCACTGTGACCGCAGCATCGCTATGCTGTACTGCAGGGCGAAAGGAACTTAATAGTTTAATACACGTACAATATACATGTTGTGAACATACAAGGCACTTCACACGGTCTGGATGTAGCATGTGACCAACAAATGACATCTCCAGACCAGTGCCCCCCCCCCCACACACACTCCGGCCTAAGCTCTATATTTTTATGCTAACATTTTGAAGATTACAAACGGAAAAAAAAGGTTGGTGAGATGGGTTTTAAGAGTTTTCATTGAAGGAAAATGTACCAATGGATTATTGTGTAATTGGTGCAACAATGCCACACACCCCTGAGATGACGACGTATTATTACTATTATCAACTGGTTAACAGCACAGTTAAAGTGGTTAAAAGCTTAGTGATGTCATACATCTGGCATACAATCTCATATTCCAGGGATTTCCGTCAGTCAGCATTCAGGATTCAATCCACCCGATTTTTAATTCATAATACATGTACTTTTAAATGGTTATCAAATGGATACAATATATTACTAATATAATAGAAGCCACTATATTGTCTGTTTATGCTGATCCTTTAATGTTCAAAATGTACTGTCACACTATTTACATGTTTCTAAATAGTGCCTTTGAAGTTACAATTCAATCGTCGTAATGCGTAGAAACCAGCCTTTTTACATGCTATCAGAAAATATTTTTAGTTTTTTGGTATATTTTACATTTTCCAGGGGGACTATAAGTCAATTATAGAAAACATAAAGTACATCTATTCTACAGTGTGGGACAATTATTGTTCAGAAAGTATTGCTTTCTGTTGTGGTGGCACAAAATCCCATTTTTATTGTGGGAGGATGATATCCTATTTATATTGTGGGACTATGAAATCCCATTTCTATTGTTGGGAGGATGATATCCCATTTCTATTCTTGGGATGATGATATCCCATTTCTATTGTTGGGAGGATGATATCCCATTTCTATTCTTGGGATGATGATATCCCATTTCTATTGTTGGGAGGATGATATCCCATTTCTATTCTGGGGATGATGATATCCCATTTCTATTTTGCGGATGATGATATCCCATTTCTATTTTTGGATGATGATGTCCCATTTTTATTGTGGGAGGATTAAATCCCATTTCTTCGTCATTGGTGTAGATTAACATGGATAATAACCATGGTCTGATTATCTTTTCTAATGCTAATATTAGAAGTTTCTATGATGATTTGATATTTTTAGCAATGCTTTACATCTATAATAGATAGGGCACTATAATCTATACAATAACTTAATAACTTATATGACTAATACATAGTAAAGTTCCTGACTGAAAACTATATTGATAAAAGAGGAAGAGTATTTTGAGTATTTTGGCACGACTTGTTTTGTGTTTTCATATTTTCTTGTCAAATTTGACTAATGTGAGTCTTGAAATTAATGTTTACAATCATAATAAAGAAATGGCACACTAATGGGATAAATGTCATTTTTTATTAAACAATACCCTGAAAATGCAAGACCACTCTCATATTTTTCACTGGAACCCCAAACTTTTCTTAACTGCTAGTAATTTAACCACATTTGGCCATAAAGACGTTTACTGACTTAAAGGAGATGTACCTTTTCACAACTCTAAACACAAAAAATGTAGCATTAAATATTTCCGATAACTTTCATTTTAAATTAACAGCATGTTGACTGTAAGTGAATGTATTGCACTGTAAACATTGTTAGCATTGTAAACTGTATGCTGATAGTTATGTTATTGCTAATTAATACAGAACAAAGGTACATTAACATTGATGTTGTTATGGATGCAGGGTTATTTAAATGTCACACGGATATCACACTCACTGTTCCTAAACGGAAAACAAATAAAAAATGAATTATCTGCAGTTGAAACGCCCTCATCTGGTCTGTGCACAATGGATGAATTGTCTCCATGAGTTAGTTTGGACCCCACATTCGAACACAACGTCAAAAAGATTTTTATTCCAGAAAGCCAATGAGGTTTTCACATGGACAGAGCTCCCTACAAAACAACCCCGTTCCCAACACCCCAGCACCCCAAATAACGAGGCATCTGACACAGAAGGCAACAATGGTTGGTATTCAAACTGTGGATAATGCCACATCTGTGTTGAGGCCGGATGCGCCACCCCAGGTAGGTAGGGACAATGGTACCACAGCCGCCTGTTCATGCAAAGCATGTGATGAGAGAGGAAGTATAAAAAGGCTAGTGGCCAACACAACCACAATACCCCGTCTGGACTGAGCCCATAGCACCTATAACCAACCAAGAAGCCAAGATGAGAGTGGAGGTTCCCATATTCCTCCTGGCCGTGGCAGGACTCCATACCGGTAGGATGAATGAGTGGTGTATGTTGAGTCATTCATTTAGCTTCTCCGATATACCGTTTATGTTGAGATGTCCCTCAGCTGGGACATTAGGAGCATTGTAACGTTACTGCCGTCAATGAGTTACCAGTGCCGTGCCTTTTCTTCTATTGTGCAATGGCCATTTAAATAAAGCCTTTAACCTGGTTCCATGTGAATCCTTTCATAATGAATCTTTAATGGATAAGATGGCTCAAGGGAAATGTGTGGAATATAATACCCATAAAGTGTATTTGCTAATATAATATTCAAATGCATTGACATCCTCAGCTCTTACTGCATCCCTGGAAACAGCAGACAGCGAGGACATGTTTGTTGATGATGGTAAGAAAGGTCATTATGGACGAGAAGAGAGATGTTGATAACTAAGAGTGCAACCGTGGTACTCATACAGGAACGTTTTCTTTCCAGTTGTGTTGCAACAGCTAAATGACCTGCAAAAGAGAGGTACAACCATTTCTCAGAGAAATTTAGAGTAGCTTTGGCTCCAGTATCGTCATTGTTTTAGAATGAATTTAAAGGAACTAATCTAATACTAAAGTTGTATTATCTAGTTTGTAGGGGATGAATGGTTCACAGTGCTAAAATTTGCATTAGGCAAAAGATATTGCCCTGCCTTTCTTTGTCTTCAGATCAGGAGGAGTTTGAAGCCGCTCAAATAAGTGGTAAGACACGTTGCCAAGGGAAACAAATCCTGTCTCTGACCTGTTTGAAACTGTCACCATATTTACTTTAGTATTTACAATAAAACAACAATCTTTTCCACATTTGCTTCCATCTACAGAAGATGCACAGAGTGAGGATGTCCGATTCTTGGGTAAGGGAAAACTAGCCTTCTAACAGTAAATAATAAGACATTTGGGTAAGGGAACACTAGCCTTCTAACAGTAAATAATAGGACATTTGGGTAAGGGAATACCAGCCTTCTAACAGTAATTAATAAGACATTTGGCCCTTTGACCATGAAATTCTTGAATTGTTACCATTGATTGTGAAATAATAAGATTTGACCTTTTGTTCTTCTTATGGTTACTGCAGAGGCAGTTCAAGATGAAAATACACTAGATTGCATTAGGTACTACTTATTAAACATAGATTTTTTCTCAAATTTACATTTGACTTATCATTATTATTCAATATTTTTACAGAGGAGGACAATGTCAGTGAGGAGGAAGACATGGGTAAGAGCACCCAACTCACAAGAAAGAAAATAGGTTACTAAAAGGCACGTGATTTTGCATCGTTGGCTCGGATTACGGAACTTGATGTATTTTCCAGCAGACAGAGAGACGGACCGAAACCTAGAGGCAGACCAAGATGGTAAGGAAAAGTAGAATACGTGTTGTTTAAACCCCAGTAGATGGCAATAACGGGTCAGAAGACCAACATACAGTAGGTTTGTCTGAGCAGGAAGCCAGTGGATGGTGACGCAACTCAAAGTTACGATAACTAAATAATATATACTGTTTAGATTTAAGCCAATATGTGCACAAATATAAGATAAACCCTCCCCTTTTCCAACAGAATCTGAGTCTGATGAGGATGTAGATGGCAAGTATTTACCAAACAATATTTTTCAAAATGACTGGTTAAAAAAAAAATATATATATATAATATATATATAAAAAAAATATATATATAATAATATATGTATAAATATATACATTTATAAGTGTCCTTCTATTTTGTGTTTGTCAGTGTATGAGATCTCCCAAATGTATTTTATTTTCTTATGGAGAAAATGAATTTCTTATTAGCCTACAACATGAAAATTAGTCCAGGGATGGGAAAAAAGACAAACCAATTATAAATTATATCAGAATCTTGTTTTTAAATTCTCTTCACTCCTTTTACATTTTTTTCTGTTGTCAAAAACAAGCCATGTATAAATTAATGCACTACGTGTAAATTGCTTTGGAGCATCTGCTAAACTACTTAATTAAAAAATGTTAACACAAATATGGATTTATGGTCAGTGGGTTTGTTTTTTCAAACACTATTCAGAATGACATAATGATGTTGTACTAATCATTTTTATAAATGTTTTGGAGACACTTTTTACAACAATTCTTTTCTGTAACTAAATGAAATGTCAAAATTATATTGGGGATCGGGGGTCAACTAGGTGAAGAATAAAATAAGGCTTAATATAAAAATCTATGAAGTTCCCCTTTAATACCCTCATAACCTTGTGTTAACTTTTACCTCACAGGACTGAGGCACAAGCGAGGTAAGCATGGAAATTGTATTACATTTTAGTCATTCAGCAGACACGTTTCTCTTATCTCTTATTATAATCAGGTATTACATTTTGACATATTTTCAGTATTTCATGATGCATTTTAATATATCCCGTGCCTTCCTAGAACATCTTGAAGCCAACGTTGACGAAGCAGACGAAATTAGCAATTTAGGTATAATTTGACTGATATTAAATTGTTAGTACTTCATAGTTTGAACAACTGACGAAAGCCTTGTAGGTATATATACATACACTGTATACATACACTGAGGATATACCATCCTCTTTTTGTCTTCACAGATGAGGTCGTCGAGTACTTAGCCACAGAAGAAGGTGAATATTTCTTAATTCAACCCCTATAGTAACATTTTCCACTGCTAAAATAGGAAGATGTTTAGGTACTTGGTACATGGATACTTTACGTCTGTGTACTAGGGAATTAATTAAGTGAATTGATTATTAAGGACTATAACCTTATAAGTCTGACAATCATATCCCATCAGAATTCACGTAACCTTGTTTGACTTCAAAGCTTCCAAAACAATATACATGTCAACAAACACTGTGTGTCTGAAAACATGGTGGTGGTAAAATTAGCTACATTTCTCTTGGCCTAGTCCGGAGTATTGTACTAAAACAAAAGTGGGTTGACCGTTTTGTTTTAATGGACCGAAGCATTGATGAGACAACCACACATACTGTTTTAGGAACTCCAATCATCAGTAACGTTTATAATTCGTAGTATACAGTATTTACTGTGATGGAGCGAGACAGGGAACAGACACAGGGTTAGTGTTTAGGTGCAAGGTTGAAAATTAAAGAAAAGTACAAAACGTAAACCTCACCGCCGGAAAGGCGAGGCGGCTTGACTCTCGGCCAGTTGGGGTTGATGAGGAGGACTAATGCTAATACAAGACCGGGCATTTTTTTGAGAAAAAAACAGAGCTTCTTAGATAAACAATCGAAATAAGTTTAATGAATTATGCCTGTCCTTGTCCCTGCCTGTTCAATGATGAATGCTGTACATCTCTCGTCAATTTAGAGCTAGCCTATTAAGCAAGAATGGTAAAAGGTTGAAAGGACCTTTTGCAAATGATTTTGCCCAGTGGAAAACATCTGTGGCTTCGTTGGATTTGTTTTGTCCCCGATCATAAGTAGCCTGAAGTCTAGCCTCTTTTAGGGGGCGTGGCGAGATTTGGAGGTGTGGCCATGCGAGACCACCAGATGTATAAATAGTTAAACGAGACCACAAGTCTTAACTTTTATAGCACCGCTTCAAGGATGCTGGCAGCAGTGACAACATGATTGATTGTTTGTTTGAATATTGCCCCCCTTGCTATTAATGTATCTAGGACAGAAATCCAGGGCACTCCAAGTCTGTCCCCAGGTGCTAATCTGTGTTTGATTTATTTTGTATCATCTGCCTTTGCCTTGGGATATTTCTGGGCGCGAGGTAGGCCGTTCCTTTTCTAGCCTGTATGAGTCCAGGGAGACACATTTTGGACAACCCGTGGGACGACAGTCAAGGTCCTTATCTGTGTTTAACATTTTACTCATCTCCTATATGCTCTGGGTTTTGGAAACCGAAAGAAAATCAATATAATATACTGTAATCATTAACTAAAGAAAGCAGCCCTTCCCTTACTATTTCATCTGCCGTTTTCACAGCCTGAGTTTTGTGCTGTAATTAGTCAAGACAATGGACTGAGGATTTATAATAAGTAATTCTTAGATGAGGCTTTGAGAATCTCGTGGGGTTTAGCAGTCACCCGTTTATGTTCAGTGTGTGTGTTTCTGTGTGATGGTCCGAAAAATCTAAAGGAAACAAATGTTCTCTGCGTCACAGCTGAGGTGGTGGAGTGAGCTTGCAGGGGGAGGAATCATGTGAGGAGGCGGAGCTTACAGACCTACTGGCACCTTCCATTACACAACTAGGACACTGCAGCGGAACAGCTTCCTGTAAATAAACAGTAACACCTTAACTGCTGTGGGACTCCATTCCTATGAAATATTTATTTAAAGAAGGGTATTTGAACTGTCATGCTGTAAAAAAAATGTACAAATCCAAAAACACCCTGAACTCGAATAAATGCACCTGCATATATTTCATCCATTACAAGACCTAAGAATAAACATCCCCCAAGCCAAAGATATTATTTAATAGCGTTTGTTATCAGTACGAGTCCTATGGCATCAGCACCCTCTAAAGCCTGTCCACTCATCTCCGACCATACTGCAAGCATGCTAGTTGCCATCCATTACTTTACATTTTTTTAATCTGTTCTCAAAGAATTAGTGGTTACATAGAGAAAAAGACAATGAGAAACTTGGGACAGAGATACTTTTGTATGTATTGCAAAAGTGCGTCACTGGTAAGGACGGGATGCAAAACGGACCCGCGTGTTGATAGACATAAGAACCTCTTCCTAAGAAAGCCCTGATGGCCTACAAAATACTTTGAGTCACTTTGATGTTAAATAGACTAAAATGTTGTGGTAAGTAAAATGCAAAGTTCTTGAAGTTATCTTTTGTGTAGTACACTATAAAAACGTAGATCAATTAACATTTTCCATTTCCAATTAAAACTGTAAAGTAAATCTTTTCCATCAAGTAAACATTTCCATCAATTTAAATATGATATAATTCCAATTCCTACCGCCCCCTCTCAATTAAACCAACGTCTTTCATTAAATTGTTTGACAATCTAGAAACTAGTCTGAAAATCAAGGCTCTGTTTTGTATTGTTAGAGGAGGCTTTGGTTTCAGACCTAAATACAGAATAACGCAAATACAGACAATAGCTTTAAATGTTTGTTTATTTAGTCCTCTCCCCAGTCCAGTCTGCATAACAAACCAGTCTTTTCTTTGGTACCTAAAGAATAAAACATTAAGGCAACTACAGCATCTACAGGTTTCTAGTGCAGAAGCCAATGACTCCCACTCCTGGTGGCACCACAGCAGTGATGGATGCCCCCTCCTCCTACAGAATCTGGGCCAGGTGCCCAGCTTACACCAGCCAGGTCAAACACGCCCACAAGTGTTAGGATATCAACCTGCCAACTCTCAAATCTCATCAACCAGATAAACAGTTGAGGGAGCGACAGGAACAGCCTGATCTGTAAGCATGTTTACATTCCACAGAGTAAAAGGGAAGTTACATGTTACAATTCTGCAGCTAAATTGCAAATCAGACTACGGGAGGCTTGGGTGTTTGAAGCGAACATTACTCAGTGATGCAATCAAGTTTAACAGGACATTTAAGGTATTTTAATTTAACTGTTCCACTCGGCATTCACCCACATTTGACCAGTACGTGTTCAGGTTTCCCTCATGTTTTAAAAGGTCTGTTATGCAGAATACCAAAGCAGACCCAGAACAAATAAAGAGGGATTTTAACAACTTCCTCCTTCCACTTCAAAACTGGGAATTTGACTTTTTTTCTTCAAATGGCCACAGATGAAAAAACATTAAGAAAAATAAGACATGAGCCACTTGATTCATCCCAAAAATAGAGAGTAGTGGGAGCTCAGGGATGTCAGGTCTCCTAGTAACAACGGCTATGCTCTCAACAAGAGCATATGGTAAGCAGAGACAAAGAGTCCAACCCACAGCCGGTGTGTTGCAGACAACATGAGGTTGGCAGGGATGGATTTGACTGTCAAACAAGGGCTCTCTGCTTCATGTTGAGCATGTTACAGATACACTAGATAAAATACTCAGTACACTACTTAAACATTATTTGAATTGAATAATGTCAGTGGGTCAATGGCTAAGATAACTAGATGTACACAAGAGACCAAGCTGACAAAGCAAAGAGAAGCAGCTCAAAAGGTCTTTGCATCCATTCCTGTATTTCCCTACAGACCGAGGAGTCTGTTGATAGACTGTGACAGTCAAATTAAGTTTATCGGTAATTGATGTGGGGCAAACTGAAGCTCTCATGAACATCGAGATTGAGGGGGAAAAAGCAGACCCGATCCAAATACACATTTAAGAATGATTAGTGACAAAGACACTTAGACATTCTCTTGACAATTTAAAAAAGGTGGGGAAAAACCTTGCCTTAAACCAAAAATATGTAATGTATTCTAGGATACATTGAGCATGTGTAAGACAGGAGGCATTGACCTGTCAATAAAGGCTAATACTGCTTTGTAACTGTTTGTCATCAAACTTGTAAAACAAGATAACAGAAAAACACTGTTTGTATGTACATAATTACACAATAAAAAAAAATTGTAGTGGAGAATCAGAAAAAAAAAAAAAGGTTGATATGATTAGAAGACAAGATCATGAGCACTGAAAAGCAAACATTTCAGCAGTCAGAAACTATTAAAAAACAAAACTTCCCACTGTAAGTGATCTGTCATGTACAGACACAACCTTTAAAGTAGAAATGACACAACCAAGAAGTGCAGGCCCATATAACCGACGTAGAAAGAAAGAACTGCATTTCTTAATGATTTGTTTTCCTCCTTCGGGTGTGGTGGGGGTAAGATATATCCGCCGTCCAACCTGCCGTCCACTTCCCTTCTGATCCACTCAGATGAGTGGGCGCTTGTTCCCTCTCCCCTGGTTGTGGGGTACAGGAAGCCCGGGCTCACAAGATGACGTAGGTGAACAGGGCCATGATGGCCGCGCTGATCAGGCCAGAGATGGGCACCGTCACGAACCAGGCCAAGAAGATGTTCCGGAACAGACGCCAGTCCACCGCTTTCCTGGAGCGCAGCCAGCCCACTGCCACTACAGAGCCCACCTGGCAACACACACGCGTTGATTAACCGCCTGGGACCCATGAGCCATGAAAAGGCGGACACAGTCCCTGACACTAAAACCAGATTGCACCGCCAGGAAAGGGCCCGTTTACAGTTCCCTGCCTTCCACAGGACTGCCCCCTCCATGTCCGCTGTAGGACCCCAGAGGCCCCTTTGGAGCAGCTTACCTTGCAGTGAGTGGTGGAGACCGGCAGGCCGATGTTGGACGCCACCACCACCGTCAGGGCTGAGGCAAGCTCAATGCTGAAACCACTGCAGGGAAACAAGACCAAAGCTGAGTCACCAGTTGGTTGTTTATTTCCATGTTCTGGATGGCGCTGGGGGCGTCTGAGCAACGTCAAGTCTGTGGGGAGGGGGGGCCCAGTACAGACCTGGAGGGTGTGATGGGGGTGAGGTCCTTGCCCATTGTCTGGATGACCCGGCGCCCCCAAACCCAGAGCCCCACGCAGATGCCCACCCCTCCGTACAGCAGCAGCCAGATGGGAGTGGGTTCGGTGGAGTTCACAGAACCACTGTTGTACACCAGCCACAGAGCCACCAAAGGGCCAATGGCGTTGCTGCAACAGAGACACGGGTTACCAAAACACGACGCATGACATTCCTCCACGCACGCGTCAGCAGCAGACATCCCTCCACAGGTCAACACGGCCTCCCTACCTGACGTCGTTGCCTCCATGGGCGAAGGACCCGAAGCAGGCGGTAAGAATCTGGAGGAACCTGAAGAGCTCGGAGACCTCGGGCCGGTCGGAGTCGTGCTTGTCCTCCTCCAGGGAGCTGTGGTTGCTGCCGGCGTCCTCCTCACCCAGCTCCAGAGTGACCTCCGCCTCCCCCAGGCCCTCGGGGGCCCCGTGCTCGGCCACGGCATTGCAGTAGGAGGTGTAGCTGTCCATGCGCACGCGCTTCTTTTTCTCCTCGGTACCCTTCTCCTCGCTGGCGTGGAACTCGCCCTCCTTGGGCCGGAAGTCCCCGTGCATGCCGATGATGGCCATGGTGTAGGAGGTGTAGCTGTTGTTGCGGCGGATGGGCCGGTCGGTGGCCTCGCCCATGCAGTCGCCCACCTTGGCCAGGTGGAGCTTGTGCAGCAGGTCCTTGTAGAGCCCGGAGTCCTTGTGCACCGTGTGGTACTGGCTGTAGCCGTTGCTCGGGACGTGGGCGGGGCCGTTGCTGAACTGCACCTTGGGGCCTGTCGGGAGCGGGGAAACGTGGCCGTTTAGCCGGTTACCGGCGGGGGCGAGTGGGCGGGCGTCTCCGGGAACCACACTCACCGTCGGCGTTGCCGCTCTCGCAATCCTTGCCTTCCTTGTCGCCGTCGTCAGAATCTCCGATGTCAAAGGTGACCCTGCGCTCCTCCTGGGGAGGCGGTGCGGCCGGCGGGGGGGCGGCCGAGGGCTCCAGGGGGACAGGCTTCAGGATGGTGCAGGGCGTGGGTACGTCCCTCTTCTCCATTAAGGGGCTCTCAGAGGGGCTGGAGGACTGCATTTTCTCTGCAGGGGGAGGAGGAGTTTGGTCCAGAAGTGAGGTCATGTGATCTTGCCTCAGTAGTGAAGGACCACACAGGAACGGCAGGACTACACAGGAACGGCAGAACAAAAGCAGCCGCCCGAGTTCCTACATTCACATTTGACAGTCAAAGCATTACGCCACTATTTCCACATAGGCCTATGAACTGTTGAGCTCTGACAGGGATATATACTAAAGTACCTGAACGTTTGAGAACAAACCAGATACTCAATGCAAACAAGGGCCCATGTATGATAGTTCTAAGGACTGTTGGCTACCTAGCAGTACACGGCATTGCCAGGTCAGTAATTACATAACCAAACCGGTTGGGACAGGAGAGAAGGCAGAAGCAATTGCTGTTTATATTTGACTGGAGTCACATCAGTTGAGTCACCGGCAAACAGCAATTAACTTAGTTTTAACTTCCTAATCCTGTATTGAAAAACATCATATGATGTCACTTAGGGTTTTTTGGAAGGCTTTCATTGAGGGTCTCAGGTGGAGACAGGATTTGAACCATAGGCAGTATGGAGCCAGGAGGGTTACCATTACCACAGCTCCACACACCATGCGACAACTACAAACCCGTCACTCCCCCCGTACAATTATCACAAACTAGACACAATGTGTTTAAAATGCATTTAAAAATCAGCAAGCCTCAATACATTTGCAGAACAAAAAACAGTCAGCATGAACACTTAAGTCAACACACCCATGGTATTTGTCTAATGTAAAGCAGAAGCCTCCAATCAAATGCATTTCCCAAGACCATGGAATAAGTACCTCAGAAATTCAAAAAAGAAAAAAAGAAACCAACTGAGCCCTACTTTCAATCTTCTTCTTGAGACGGGGGCAGATGACACACCAGACGAAGAGGGCCGTCAGCAGGCCACAGCCCAGAGAGAGGATCAGGGTGCCCCACCATGGCACCTTGTCAAATCCCAGCACTGCGTGGCCAGGGAGAAACACGGAGGAGAGAGAAACGTTTTTAAAAACAAGGCCAACTGGAAAGATGTAGAAGACTGGGTTTCAGATTATCGTTTGTTTGGACCGAAGGCCTCACCTATGGCTGGTAGAATAACTGTACATCAGAAAATATGAATACATTCTACACTAAACAAAAACAGCCGTATCATATTCTTATAGGATCAAATAAAATGACATTTAGAAAAGCATTTAGGAATTGTAAAATCCTAGTATGACAGTTTGGCATCTGCATTATTCATTGCACAAGGTCATAAGTCCAGTAAAATGTTTAGTATTACCTCAAATGCACCTTTATTACTAGCTACAAGGATGAGACACAGGGACCGGCAAATGTCTCAGTGAAAAATGAAGCCCAAAAAAGGTCTTCCAGTTAGGCAACATGACCCTGATGAACCCCACCCTCAGCAGATGGCCAGTAGCAACGCCTTACTGGGCCAATGACCGGGGGGGCATGGTCTGTCGTAGCATAATAGGCTCTTGCATGCCACGACTGCGGCCTGTGGGTGTGTCACCGTCAGCTCAGTCGTGTGTGTGTGTGTGTGCTGGCAGGGGAAAAGTCTCATCACATTTTTTGGGAACAGTCAGTGACAGTCATTATGGTATAAAAACAAAAGTTGGGGGGAGGTGGGTGTTGCGTAAACATTTGCTTTACGCCCATGGTGACCTTAACCGCATACACACAAGAAAAAACTAATGCGGAAAAAACGAAGAAATCGAGGTTGCCAGACCACCGTCTGGTCAGGGTGTTGTTTAGGAGCAGAGTCCATCCTCCCCTGCGGGGTTGATACTGACTCACGGTCACATACTGCAGGACACCGCCGTCCACGGCTCATTGGTAACACACTCACCCTCTCCAGGAGACAACGAGGAGGAGATGCGACAGGGAGGACACGGGTTTGTCCTCTATTACACTCTACAACTTAGTTACAATGAGTGAACGCGGGACGCGCCAGGCCGGTTGATGACCGCGGTAGAATTGGAATACGTACTGTATAATTCAGTTTGTACCGAGGGACATGTTGACAGTATTTTTCAATGACCAATAAAAAGGTCACATTGCTACGAAACAAGTAAATAGAGGTACCAGCAGTGAGCCAGTCGTAAACCCGCCCTGCCAAAGGGGTGAGTCTACACCACAGCCATGCAGTGGGAGGAATGGGAGAGGAAGTGGAGTTTCACCACAGGAGCTTGTTGCCGTCCCCATGAAGGCTTCAGCCTTATGACTTAACATCATTTCAGCCAGCAGTTGTGAAAGTGGTGCTCACTGAAATTAGATGTGAACTACATAAATCTATTATGTATTTGTAGCATATGATTTTACTACATTTTGGCCAACGTTTGATGTTGTACAGTCACAGTTCAGATTAATAAACCCATTCTTACACGCCACTTATAAATCATTCCATGTTCCTGACTGTTTAGTGTCCTTTCTGCAATCAAGCCAACCACCATTTGTTTTTCAAAAAGGAACTGAACCAGAACATTTGCATTCCAGCTAAAGCCCACTGAAATGCAGGGATTTGGGGGTGGGGTCAGCCATTGTCCAAATGTATGTTATCATTTTGGTGGAAAATTACAGATGCCGTGAAGGACAGTTGGTAGTGAATATTACATAAGTGGTGAACTAGATTGATTTGACTCTTTGTAACCAGTGGGGACCAAAACTTTAAAACGGTCTTAAATTATGACTTGATCCTGTCCACCAGGCTTCTTCTACAGTGCAGATACTGAATGACAAAAAAAGCTGTGCTAAAACAAGTAGAAGTCATGGTGATTAACTGGGTGTGGAATGCTAAGGCTTCTTCTGTAAATGACCCAGTCTTGACCACCGAGGTCTCTGTCCTTCGTTGCATTTAATTTCACACCCATTCCAATTGAGGTCTCTGGCACTTGGAACAGCTAAACAGTGTATAGGAATGTGCTTCAGGATTGCCTGCGTGCGATCACACCTCCTCGTTACAAATATCAATCCAGAGGAACACCGTTCTAAAGCAAGAACCAACTGTACTCCACATTGCCTTCAGCACCACCCTTACACTTTACTGTGGGTTTATTGGTTTAAAAAAAACATTCTGATTATCTTCTGATAGTTAACTCTGGGAATATATGCAGCCCAAAAAAAAAAAGTTCTAGCTACTTCTTAATCTCATTTTGGTTTGTTTAAGGACCTAATGATGATTCATGGGAACAGTTAAAATAAGTTATTATGTTGTAACATACTGTGCCAGAAAAGGATAATGGGGAAGGGACAATAGACTCCTCTTTGATTCTGAATTCATAATCCAGCGTAATGTCTAACAAGAGCAAGTGCCTGGCTGATCGGGTTACAGCCAGTGGGCAGAGTCTAAGAGGGGCAGTACATGTAAGGATACACGTCCGTGTGTGTACGTGTCCACAGCAGGGCAACATGTCTGTATGGAATATCTAGCTCTCCTATCAGTCATGCCCTGAACTCTTCCGTTGTGTGGGAATGTGTGTTGAGCAGCAGGATTCCTGGAACACAGTCTCCGTATGGAAGTCATCTTGGGTACCCCAAAGTAAAGGGCCCGCTGTACAGTGCTCACATAGGCGTGAGTGACATAACAGTACAGTATGTGACGGGGCGAATGGGAGCAATAAATGTGTGATGTGCGTTTATATACACACTGTAGAGTGCATATCAGGTCATACTCTGGCCTGTAGCCTCCATTTAAATGGGCCAGGCCAGTTGACATCTTGAACTGTTCGGTCCTGTAGGTAGAAGAAAACAAGGAGCAAAAGTTGCTCATTTAATACAAACTTTCAAAAGTAAAAAAATAAAATAAAAAAATAATCAACATAGCAGACCTAAAAAATAAAAATAAATCAGTGATCTCAATGAGACTACTGACATACAAAAGATGGCCATTCTGAGGAGTTAACACGCTCTTTACTTCCACGTTTCATCCTTCGTGTGGGGAAAGGACACACATTGAGGACAAGCATACAGAGGATTCATATTTCAGCTCACAGTTGTGAAGAGCTCCTTTCTGCAATTTGATTATGTCCCGACCCACATAGAACCACACCACACTCAAGACCCAAAACAACAGGTTAAAATAACAGGCCCACTCTGAGAACAGTAAACAGTCTGGTTCGGCCTGGAAAAAGTGTGGGTATCCGGCTGTCTGAGGGAGCGGTTTATTTTGGACTGTGGCTGCAGGCAGGCATGCGAGAGGAGGGCAGGGAGACAACGATACTCACTTGGAGCTCCAGTGAAGATGATGGAGAACAGGTTAATCATCATGGTGACAGCATAGAAGACAGGCAGGGCCTTCAGACCATTTGGCACTGGGTCTCTCTACAAGGGGACAAACGGAAGCGTCACACACCCTGCTAGTTCTTTAGGCAGGGCGTCTGATGAGCTGATGTCTAGCTCCCTAACCACACGATAATGTGTGATAGCAGTGCAGTTATACCAGCTTGGATGTGTTGCTCCTTCAGCACATCACCCCAAGTGAAGTGGATCGTTTTGCTCTTGATATTGAAGTTCAGACTCCTATATTTATTTAATTTTTTAACTAGAAAACAACTTTATTTTAGTTAATAAAAATATATCTTATTTAGTTATTTTTTAATCAGGACATGACAGGTCTTTCAGACTTGTATAGATGTATAGCTATGTTTCAACATACTAATGTCAAAACATATATACAGGCAACTGCCAAGCGTACATAAAAAAAAAGATGCTACCGATGTGATTCACCCACATGTTTAAGATAAATTGATGAACATTAGTTACAACATGATCTGCTACTCAATACTCAACTGCCCTCCATAAACCTTGGAGAAATGTACTCACATTTCCAGTTTTAATAAAAAAATACAAGTTTTAAACTCTATGAAGTAATAAGATGCTTAACATTAGGACAAATTCTAGCCACAAAATATTTGCTTTAACTTTTCTGACAACCTTTAAAACTTTAGCACCACTAAACTACCCCCAAGTCACGATCATAAAAATGATCAGTGCTGTAAAGTAAAATAAAAATACGATGTCTTTCCAACACAGGAGAAATGTAGCAGTCAAGCAGCGCTTCTGATGGATTAGTTTACCATGGAACTGAAAAGAGACGTACATTACGCCCTTCAAACACCATTCAGATTCCTAGCCAAATAGCAGACCTACCTGTTTGGTAATAGCTTACTGTAACATTTTGTTCTGACATTTGAATTCCGTCATCCAACAACCAGTCAGACATTACCCAATAACTGGCCACAAGAAATTCAAGCATATTCTTTTTCGGTTTGTGCCAGTTTGATGATATTATAATTTGACTACAAGCCATGTGCTCTAGGGACACAGATCTTTAAGTAAATCACAATGAGACATGTGTAGGCGAGTAAGTGACCATTAAGATCCAAATTTACTGCATCTGGTGACACAAGACTTAACAGGATTGTGACATAAGGGCCAAAGAGATTACATAAGAGAAGGACATTGAGAGCATCACCCCTTTCCAAAGAACAAACACAGGCTTTATTATTTGTTAAATATAATAAACACATGATGGCTGGGATAGGATTTATGGTCTAACATAACTGCACGTAATACGCAACTGGGGACAGTGGCAGGATAACGTATTAACAATTATGCATTCACTACCATAGGTTGCTCTGGATAAACATGTCGGCTAAATGATTTAAATGCAAGTAGCTGGAAACCATTTCTAAAATGAAGCTTTATTATTTAAGAGCATCAAGATACAGAAAGAAGACTATTTGAACAAACGTACCTTGTGCAAGATGAACATACGAACAAAGTAGAAAAGGACGCCTGACATGATGCCAGACAGAAGCGGGGAGAGGAACCAGGAGGCAACTGTGGAGAAGACAACAATAAGAAGGGCCGTCCTCAGGGAGACCACGCCACCGCACTACGGGACACACAGAAGCTGCTCATTCAGAACGCCTGCCAACGGGAGCTGGCCACTTACCAATACGGAGAAGCTCCAGCCATTTAACCCCCTGCTGGCCTTTGGCCACCAGAGAGAAGCCAATGGTGGCCCCTACAATGCAGTGGGTCCCGGAGATGGGCAGCTTGAGAAAGGAGGCCACCAACTGCCACATCGCAGAACCTGAATTGGCAAAAGACAAAACGGCAATTTAAAAATGGGTGTTAAATCGAGAAGGGTTCATCATGGCACGGCCAAGCAGAACACACCAAAAACCCAAATGACACGTTTGAATACCACAATATTGTGTCACTCACCAAACATGGCGCTGACCGACCCCGCCATCAGCACGTGTTCAGAGCCATTGTACATGTTCACGTCAATGATGCCTTTCCGAATGGTCTCGCTGACCTTGGCTCCCAGAAGCACAGAGCCCACGGTCTCGAAGATAGTGGCCAGGATGCAGGCCTGACGCAGGGTGACCACGCCAGAGCCCACCGCTGTGCCAAATGAGTTGGCCACGTCATTGGCCCCCACAGAGAAGGCTAGGATGAAGGCGATGATGAAGCCAACTATGAGGAGCCACATGTAGTCCGTCATTGGCCCACCAGTGAGCTGGGCCATTACACCGAGGCTGGTGCCAACCATGGTGAGGGTTGCTAAAGTTGTTGAAACCATCGTGCGTGCTTAGATTGCTCTATAGATTGGCTCACTTCTGAATGTAGGGGAATTTATATCAAAATAGATATAATATTTACTAGCAGCAAAATTAGGAGGTATCAGTGTGTATAAAAAGTATCTTCTTTACCCTAACCGTAACAGCAGAGCGTTAACTGAACCCTGAGCCTATACGTGGTCCCTGACTGAATATAAATAAATGATGGTGAGGTAAAGTGTGGGCGAATTGCTATCCTGTTAGCTTCACTTTGTTAGGACTTCTTTGGCTCTGGGCTGTCATACAGACCAAACAGAGACCCATTGTTCAACAATCACTTTACGTGAATGGCCGAACATCCTGGAAGACAAGAGGGGTGGGGGGGGGGGGGGGTTAGTTCAGCAACCACAACCTAAAAACAAAACCCTTCTTTCAACTATGTCAGGGCACAGCCCTGGGGGATATTCATGTTAATTTGTTAATCTAAAAGGTAAATAAGCGATACGCATTAGAGCTGTCAAGAATTTCTTAACTGTCAAAACAAGTTGAGCGTGTACAGGGACATCAAAATCGTAATAAGCCCTCCGAGTGATGGAGTAGTAACACAGGTGAGGCATATGGTCTGTAATGACGTGGCTGTACAGCGGTTTCAATAAGGGTCAGCAGATTTTATAAACGCTGTATGTTGCTATCCATTTCCTATGTTATTGTATTGTAATATAATCAAAGTTTGTCCTTGACAACCATTTGCACTGTAGTAAAAAAAAAAAAAAAAAACTATAAGTGGTTCAGGTGACCCCCGTTAGCTTTGCAGGCTTACACCTTACCCAAAGAGGTCACAAGAGCACAATGAGAAAGGGAAATGCATACTGACATTGTCCAGCATTCCCTTGGGAGCTGGCAGGCAATTTGCATCCCTGTTTGGTTTCCCAGCAACGACAGTCTTTTAACAGGCTGATTGAGACCTGAGCCAATAAGCACATTGCACATGTGACCACTACGAATCCATTCTACCTTGGTTTACTCTCAGTGGCTTGGTTTGGCAAAGGCAGTAGTAACCAAAAGTGTATTGTGATTCTCAGCAGACATGTTTCAGCAAGCTACGAAAGCAGCAGCGATTGCTGAACAAAAAACATTAACAAAAGCTACAATTGCATTCATGGTGATTTCTAACATAGTTGACCTTAGCACAAATCTTTCTCTGGGTTGAAGTATGTACTACAAGTATGAATGATGGTAAAGTATTGTGATAAAATTGTGTCTCAACATTAGATCATTTTGTCACGCATTAACATCATGCCAAGTTTGAATATTTAGCATGGTGTTAAACTGACTAACCATTCTTATGAAGATTGCTTCAACCACAAATAGAATCTATGAACTGGATGGCTTTTGCCACTAGCCGTTTCAATATCTTATAAGCCAGTAATACTAGCATCTTAGTCATCTAAATTGAGCAATAACTAGCAAGACTGAAGACAAATTTTACTGTGCAGAAGCAATTTCATGTCATGGCACAATAACAATAGTTTTTCCCTTTCAGACATGAAGGACATTGATGCAACAACCATCAATATAGGAGACCCCACAGATCCGCCAGAAATAGTAGACCATCTGGGAACTTCTGGAATACTATTCTCTGTATACTATGAGACATACTAATCTTCTTGCATACTAACCTGACTCACGTGTTGGTATGCAAGTATGCATTTTATGAATCAGACCTTGTGTATCAACCTATTCTGCAGTTTACAAGCAGACTCCACTCATTTTAGAATGTCTGACTGGCTGTAACTAGTTGTGTGATACTAATGGAAAGTACATTGTGGATTTTAATGCACAACAATGCCATACAGGTAAAAGTTTAATGTTGGAGGGCCTAAAAAAAATCTTAAAATATAGTATTCTGTTTGAAAAATACAAATGATTTGCTTTGCATTTATGTGTCCAGAATAGGCTTTAGGGTGCCTCATGGTTAATTTCCTTTCTATTATGCGGTTTTCCCTACAGGCCATCGAACACGAAAAAGGCCCTTGCTTTCAATGAGTACACCCAAGTAACAAACTATAAAAAGGTACTGATTAGCTATATTCACTATACAAGCAATAAGAGCAACCTAGCTATAACAATAAGCCAACTTCCTTCTCCGGGTGTCTCGTTGTGCGTTGACTGAATGGACACCACTAGTCACTATAGACGGCTTGCCTAAGGATAAGCCAATAAGGAAGCCATTTTGGGGGATGTCGTACAGTACCAAGAACACCAATTTTAGCTAGCTAACGAGATCACATAGCTACCCTACATAAGTGTCACAATCGCTAACACGGAAAGCGACAAAATGGTTACCAGACAACGTACCATACAAATAATTGAACTATCCATTTAGCAAAGTGAACAATATCATCAATCTTAAATAATAGACAATAGTTACGACTCCAAGAGCACGTGTCATCATTCAATCACAACTCATACACTAGGTAGACCCGGCAGACCGCGCACACTGTAGCGACTTGACCGATGACGTGCGTAGAATGTTCGTACCAAGATACATAAAATAAATATAATAATGTCATCTAACGTAATATCCAGTAGTTATTTTAATACGCAATACCCTCGATAAATCTATATCAACATACTGACTGCGTAGCTAGAAAGCAATGTTTCTCGTCACGACATTTGTGCAGTAAATGAATTACATTAGCTGGCTGACCCTTTACTTAACTATATAGCTAACTGCTGACTACTGCTACTATAACCAATGTGGTGTGGGCAATTTGTAGCAACTGTACCTTTTTAAATATATCGTGGAATTGTTTGTAAATAGACAGATCATTAAATAGCTATATAGTTCGCTAATAGCGTTAGTTATAGCCATGACTAGCAAGCTAGTTAGCAGCATTGTTTAGGAAATGGGCTCTACCGTAGTAACGTTAGGAAAATAGCAAGGGATATTTACCAATATTATTGAACAATGTCAATAAACTGAATCATTGGTTAACTTATATATATATTGTTTTACTTACCACACGTTAAATAGTACTATCGTCACGGGAAGACCAGCGGAATTATAGCCCGCGCACAAGTTGCTCCGTAGCGCGCGCGGGATCAGGAAAACGACTACGAAATGGATAATCTTTAATTTTATTGCTACGGTACGTCGCGAATGCTAAATAACTATATTACCTCTCGTTTTCCGTTTCATCTACCTATGTTATATTACCATGAGTTCCGGAGAAAAATCGCACCTGGTCTTACTACCTCACTTGATATGTCCGGTAAATTCTAGTTTGAATGAGTCACAAGCCTAGCGTGTGTAGAATCGCTGGTAGTACGTCGGGTACTTGTCTTTATGGAGAGGTTGTCCCCCTTGGTTCCACCCTTCATTATGCCCAGCCCCAACGTGAAAAAACTGTCAATCACTGAACAACAACCTACAACTTAACCTTACGACGATTCATTGATGAAGTCTGCGGTGGGCGCTTGGTGGCTGCTGCTAACAAACTAAAGTTAAACAGTACATTTTACAAACTCAAAAATTAAAATAATTACAGTATTGGTATTTTTATTAATATTATGTAAAACTATAAATAGCTTTGCTTAGCCTGTGAAATCATATGCTTTCATGCGACAGTGATCAGTGCTTCTGTTTTGTTTACCTGGCAACTGTTTCAAACCGTTTAGCATTGCTGATTCTATATTTTCCCGATGTAGTGCTGTTTGTGTTTGTATATTGCACCTATAATTTAAATGTAAAATTAATTAAATTAAATAAACGGATATAAACTGTTAATTTTTTTTACCGAATTAATGAATTAGTTTCAAATTTCGCATTTGAAATCACAAAACCATATTCCGTCCCGAATTTCATTTGGGCTTTTTGTACAGTATTTTCTTCTGTTGCCAAACCATTTTTGCAGCCCTGGCACCACCTGGTGGACAATAATTGTTTAATTCTATCCATCGTTAACTTCAAATGTAATTGTTTTCCCTATTACATTTCACATTCATTGACAACAATACGTTAATGACAAAAATATATGGTATTTTTTGTTGTGTATTACTTCGGATTAAGTTAGCTAATGCAAATGTGCATTTGCAAAGACTCCTTTTCACCTTTAACTAGGTCCTTCACGGAAAAATGACGTCAGAACCACAACGTAGCGTGCTAGTGGGTAATCAAATGATGGATACAAACTACTGCCAATGAAAATTGCACCCCAATGACAAGTAACCAATGATATGTGCTTGGCAAAAACATGTTGGGTTATGTAGAGGGGCGTTTGAAAGCTAGGATCTGGTAGACAAACTGTGATATTGAAAAACGTGAAGTTGGATTTAGCACAGGATTAAAGTACGATTACATTTGTGTGGTAATAATTGAACCTAATTTAGGACAGTAATAGCGGTTCATGAAAGCGATTCACCAGCTATATGTCATACAGCAGCTGTCGCTCAAACAACATCGTTTCATCATGGTAGATTGTGGTTTGCTCGTGCTCTTTTCTTGCGTAGCTTACCCCACCGAACGTTACCAAGATAGCTAAATTGGCTAGCTAATGTCAAATCAGTTATGAGCATTAACCTTAATGCTTTGCGACTTTGGCGTTTGAGCTATCAGCATAACTACATAACAAGCTAACGTTAAAGCAATCGGAATCTGCACAGTTGTGCTGATTTTGCGTTAAACGTTATACATGTTAAAAACGGTATAGATATCGCGCGTGATAGGAAGTTTAATAAGGGTTAACTTGCTTCAATTGAATTAGCACTCGCGGTTAGTTTTCGAACTTGTGCCTGCACAACCGACAGCATGTTTAAGTCAATACCACGGCGACCTCTAACATTTTTTGACATCCGTGCATCTGCCATAAGGTTTAAAAGTAGTAATTCACTGAAACAGGGAATCTGCAACGGCAAATCCGAAACTATCTCGTGGATGGGACGACGCATGGGCCTGTTGTTGTCATGGCTCCAAAGATCGGGGGTGAGCACGATTGAAAAAGTGGGGTCGGTTCACAAGAAGCAAGGCCTGCTGTCAATTTTTGCTAACCATTGTAGCTTTGTGACCGGCCAACGGCTTCGACGCGCTTTTCAAGTTGGAGAGCTTTACTCAAACCTTTACTCAGAGCGAACCAGGTGGACCCTGGTAGGAAGTATATGGCGTCGACTACAGAGCAAGCACGCTTCCACGGGGAAGCTAATGGCTGCATTGGCTGGTGTGTTTCTTTGGGAGGAAGAGAAGGTTCGAGATGAAGAACTACACAGGTACAGTAGCCTTACTAGTTGGTACTTGTACTAGAAGTGAAACACTATGCATACCTATATTGAACTGTGCCATATGGTACGCTTTGACCAGTTGCATAATGCAGGGGTGGTTTCCCTGCCTTTGTTTTAACCTTGTCCTGTAAGTTTGATATAGTTTATATTTTCAGCTGCACCAGTACATAACACTCGTAACAACAACTGTATCTTGCACCACTTCCCTAGGTGTGGACTAGAGCTACAAGCTTTGGAAGCTGCGAAGAATTTGAGTGCATCTTCTGAGAAGGCCCCCGGACAGCTGGAGACGGGCTGGGAGGTTGTCATGGAGAAGAAAAACTTCAAAGTGTGGAGGCGACCCATTGAGGGATGCCACTTGTATGAATACAGAGGTTGGCATGCGTTATCATATATGGGCCCTTCCACGCCAGCGTTAGCAAAAAATACTTGGGCTATCTTCGATTATTCTTGCAAAACATCTTGGTTTTATGCTCATTATACTTAACTCAACATTATATCTCCAACATTTCTGGGCTGTAACTTTTATAAACATGGATGTTACTAGCTATTTGTGACAGTAATAGTATTGTCTTGTCTTTACATATGGTTCCTTTAAGTACATGTTTTTTAAATAACAAAATACTGTTGGATGTTCTTAATTAGTAAGTCCTACAACTTCACAAAGGTTTGTTCTAAGTAAGCTCAAAACATTTGTAATATGAACAAGAGGTTACATAAGGTATATTCATTCTGTCTCTATTCATACAGAGAAATTGATCTGAGATTTAGGTCTCTGTCATAACTGATATGAAAGAACATATTAGTTAAAAGTTTAATGATTAAATATTTTCACTGCCTTATAGCAGGGGTGCCCAAACTATGGCTTGGGGAGACCTTTGAATTTGCCCCGCCAGCCATATAATATAATACAGTACGGTATAATGCAACATGACTTACGGCCCTCAGTCAAGTATGTTTTTGGCCCCTTCATAGGAAAATGAAGGGCCGAAGTCCCTGCTTTATAGGCACCAAAACAACTACAATAACTTAAGGTTTCTCTGAATATAAGATAATTGTTTTTAACCAAAAACACTGAATAAGTCTGCCGTATCTCTGGAACTAGCCCATCATGAGCCATTTTGTAGAATAATAGTAAAGACATCAAAACTATAAAATAACCCTTGGAATCATGGAGCAACCAAAAAGGTGAAACAGGTGTATATTCTTCAAATTAGCCATCCTTTGACACTGCATTCTCTCAACCAATCTCCTGTTTCCTAACATGGATATTTGCATCATTATTTTCAGAGTTATGTTGGTTTCTCCCAACTATGTCTCACAACTATAAAAAAACCTAATTTATTTATGAATAACTTATTTCCTTCTAGAGTATTTCATCATTCTAAGGGGGAGTTAATATAGTCAGTTGTCTATGTGCATGAACATTTAATAACTGGTATGTGCCCTCACTTCTTTTGGGGGTTTTCCAACAATATTGTCACACAGAGCAATTGCTTTTGAAGATACTCCTAAGAAAGTAAAGAGATAAATATGTACGGATATTAGCATTTTTTTTTTTTTGTATCTATCAATGCAAATTCACGTTACGGAAGGTTACACGTTAACATTCTTTCCTTTTTACAGTTTTAGGCTCTTACAACGATGTCACCCCCAGACAGTTCTTCAATGTTCAGGTACAAAGCATGTTCTCAACGTGATAACACTGTTGACTTGGTGTGATGGTTTACCTTTTTTTGGTATGTACCTTTTTCTGGTATGAACCTTTTAACCTTTTTGTTGGTGTGAAAGATGTAGTATTCTCATTGTTTATTAAGTTGTTTGGTATCCATGTTTTTATATTGGCAGCATGTCCTGCGTTCTCCAGTTGCTAGAATAACTTGACATCAGTTGTTTTAGGTGACTTCCCAAGTTTCAGAATACAACAATTTGCTTGACATTTCGAATGCATGTGTATATTTAAAAAGCAGCAAATATTCACATTTAACCGAAAACTATTTTCAAAGGAAATTGTATATTTTTATGATGGTATTGACAGTTATGCGATTTGCATTTCGGGGGTAGGGTTTGCACTCCAAGCCTTGTTTGAAGCCTTTGCTCCGCTCTTCTTGTGCTCGGCTCTTCCTCAGTTGGACACAGAGTATAGGAAGAAGTGGGATTCCCTGGTTCTGAAGCTGGAGGTGGTGGACAGGGATGTCAACACAGGGTCAGAGGTTGTTCACTGGGCAACACATTTCCCTGTAAGTTCCTCCTGCCAGCTCATGCGCTAGAATATCAGAATTCCTGTATGTCATCAAAGTCACTTGTGACATGTTTGCATTACATATACAGTGGGGAGAACAATTATTTGATACACTGCTGATTTTGCAGGTTTTCCTAGTTACAAAGCATGTCTGTAATTCTTATCATAGGTACACTTCAACTGTTAGAGACGGAATCTAAAACAAAAATCCAGAAAATCCCATTGTATGATTGAGTAATTCATTTGCATTTTATTTATTTATAGTTCTCCCCTCATTATTGTATCTATTATAGAGCGTGATGCTTTCCTGAATACATTTTTTTTTCGTTGTTTAATAAGCAAAACTTTGTTGCGTTTGTATTTTTAACTTGTTCTATAATCTTCCCACAGTATCCCATGTACTCCAGGGATTATGTTTATGTGCGTCGCTACAACGTGGATGTCGAGAATAATTTGATGGTCCTAATTTCCAGGTGAGGGTTGACCTCATGTGGTGTAATCATATTGAAGTCCATTTTTGGATTACATTTCTCATCGATGTTTAGTTTTCTCAGACGCTTTAGTCTCACCTTTCCCTTGCATCCCTTTTTGTGCCGTTCTAGAGCTGTGCAGCATCCAGAAGTCCCAGAATCTCAGGAGTACGTCAGAGTTCACTCATACCAGTCCAAGATGGTAATCCGCCCACACACGTCCTTTGATGAGGTAAATAGAGGGTACTATAGTAAGAAAACAGAACCACGCGTCATAATGCATTGTTGGTCGCGACACAGTGCTGGTCAGTGTTGCACGTGTGTGGTGACCAATATGTCTTGCTGTCCCACAGAATGGTTTTGACTATCTGCTGACTTACAGCGACGACCCTCAGACCGCCTTCCCTCGCTACTGTGTCAGCTGGATGGTGTCCAGTGGTGAGCCCTTCTGCTGCAGTAATTCATACTGCCATTATGGGGGCAATTTAACTTAATTGAACACTTTAGTTTATTTACTATAACTATATTATACTTAGTATATACTGGATTAATGGGTAGGAAAGTAACCTTATTTAAACAAAAAATGTGAGGGACAACCTGGTTACTGATGCTTTGTTTACGTTTGTTATCTGAATGGGAAGTCACCTTGGGGCCGACTCAATCACCTTGAAGTGGCTTGTTGAGCTTCTGTCACACTGCCAACACGAGAGAGGTTGGCTCTGTGATCGTGTAATTATGATCATCAATGTTTGCACTTCTCACTCATAGGAATGCCTGACTTCCTGGACAAACTGCATGCAGCGGCCCTGAGAGCTAAGAACCTGGAGGTAGGGATCTACGACTACGCCAGCGTGGTCAAGTCCAGTGACAACAAGCACCAGCACAGCCAGGACTGCCTTGGGGACAACGGCCGGCCTGGGCAGATCTATGCCTAAGAGGGGCCGCTTATCAGATGAAGCTGAAAAATACACGAGCTGAAAATATGCAGGATGCGCACCTCATCTCATTACAGACTATTCATTGATAACAATTGTCGTGAAGCATGAACTGTTCAAATGAGATTTGGGGCCTTCCTTTTTGTTTCCTGGAGAATTGATGATGGCGCTTTCTGCCACGTTAGTGCTAGTGCTAGTGCTAGTGCTAGACAGCCAATGTCCTGAGAGGAGAGGTGCCTCCTTTTGGCTGCACCAACTAGTGACACTGGGACAACCCTATAGAGATGCTGTTGCCAAGCGTTGTTTCACCATTTCTTTTACAATGTCTGCTAGATTCTTCCAGCCATTTTAGGGCAGGAATATCAACGTGAAAGCGTAGCTACATACATACTGTTTTATTTTATATGAAAGAGAACGATGTCTGATTAAACATGATGTGATGCTAGCAATTCAAGGCATATTAGACATAAGGGTGTGGTCTCATGTTTTAGTATTGGGGATGTTTCGCTTTCTGCAGAACTGAGGTTTCTCATTCCTTTCTGTTACACTTAGTGTGTGCTCTAAATTGACAGGTCATGTCACTTCTAACCGTAAAAATAGATTACCAGTGTCTTCCAGTGTCCACAAGGTGTCTTAGGGTAACCAAAAAAATCCTCTATGGTACAATTGCTCTTGCTGTTTATTTCTCCGGCATTGTAGTTCCCAACTAATTATGCCCTATACAACTATTGAAAAAAGCACTTGTGTTATTCTGCCTAATAACTCTGGGTAGAGTTATTGGAATGGATGCATCTGGATTACTGTAATCAGATGTAAAACAATTCAGACTGCTTAATAGTTTGCACTATATAGGAATAATTTGTTTGCTAGACATACTGAAACTTTGCAGTTTAAGTAACTTCAATGCAGTTGTGCAACACTTATAACTGATGTGTGTTTCAGAAGGCAATTGTTTATAAAAACATTTGCTTGTGTGTGTGCATATCTAATATTATTAACTGTTTTTTTATTCCATCCTTGAGGTCTATTGACATTCTGACTCCGTTAGTTCCTTCCAGTTGAGTAAGGGGCATGTGCTTTGTGGGATTGATAAACACAATGTGTGCATTCTCTGTTTACAGCCTGACAATCTGGTACAACCTAACATTTATTTCTGTGTGGTAAAGTAAAAAAAAAATTGTTGGTGACAATAAAAAACAATTTTCCCCCCAGTTAAAGTTAAATCAATGGGTTCTGTTGTAACTACTGCATACATGATTACTGTTTTATAGACACCCAGTTACCTACATTAAGTAAGAAATATGAAAGTAAATTGTGGTTTCATTGAAGCTGTGGCATTTCAATTGATTGAACAATGGTTAAAGCCATTTCATTCAATTCCTTTGTTTTCATGTGTTTTATGTCAGTATAACATGACTCACTCCCATCAAGTTTGAAATATGTAAAGATCATTTGCCTATTCATTTCTCCTGTGTTAATTAATCAGGTGTCTTGCTCTGGAAGGAAAAACAGGCAGCCACGTTTAATTGTCTTTCATATGTTGTATGGGTGAGAGTTAATTGCCTCTAGTCAATTTTAGAGACGTGAGATGTATGCCAAGCATTATTAATGTTGGTTTTTGTATTGAACTGCTATGGAATGGAGAATGTTCAGCTTGTGATTGTAATGTGCTATAAAAATGTTTAGATGCTCGTCACCTCCGGTATGCCAAGTGATGCTTAAACTTTGTTTTTCAACATGCAGTTGAAGACCTTGGATATACTTTTGTCAATGATAATTGTAATTGTGAAATTTGCAGATTTTAAAATAACTGGAATATCTATGAAATTATGATTTATTCCATGTTAAAATGGCGCAACTAATCACATTCAATAAATACATTTCAAGAACGTTGTGGTTACATTTTTGGTTATACACTTGGGATCTTTTTATACATTCTTATTGAATTGCAATATTTATGATTGTTGACAATACTTAATTCCATAGAAATGTATTACAGAACTTTGTACACGTTATTATAGGGGAATGAATCCCTGGGTGCCTTCCTGTTAGGCCGTCCCACTCTTTCCTGTTATGTTTTATCAGAAGGGTACCGTGCCCCCCCATATTGTGTAGGCCTGAAATCAACATTTTCCAGAACACAAATGTACTGATGAAAGGATATGTTCATATGGTATGTACATTGTGTCATGTAGGTCTTTTCTGTGCATGTGGATTACTTCCTAGTTGACTGAGCAGTGTGATAAGCGGAACGGCTTGTCAAGTAATTGAAATTCCAATTCCAGCATATATTGTAAACAGATGCAAGAGATCGATAAGAGGTTAAAAAAAGATGAAAAATACAGACCCAATGTCTCATATTCGTTTATTATTTTGCAGATAATTTTGGTTTGAGGTTCTTACCATGCCACAACAATACATTGTTTATTGACTGATAATAAACAGCTGATACAATAAATTGTTAGCAGACAGAACCTTATTGGTCACCTAATTCCAAGACATCAAAATACTATTGATTGTTAGCCAGCGGATAGAACCATATTGGTCACATAATTCCATGAAGACACCAAAATACTATAGATTGTCAGATAACGGATATAACATTATTGGTCACCTAATTCCATGTAGACATAAATATTATAGATTCTTAGCAAACGGATAGGACCTCATTGGTCACCTAATTCCATAAAGACATCAAAACATCATAGGTTGTTAGCTAACGGATAGAACCTTATTGGTCACCTAATTCCATAAAGACATCAAAACATCATAGGTTGTTAGCTAACGGATAGAACCTTATTGGTCACCTAATTCCATAAAGACATCAAAACATCATAGGTTGTTAGCTAACGGATAGAACCTTATTG
>JACXGK010005670.1:0-18967 GCA_016801125.1 Novumbra hubbsi
AGATGTGTTATACCTTTACTGTTAGCTGCACATGTTATCCCTTTACTGTTTACTTGGTGCATTATCCTTTTTTACACAGTGGGTCTGATCAAAAGCCCCACTGGACTGGTTCCAACCCTGTCTTCTCACATTGTCATTTTTAGCTTGATTGCAGAATCTTTGGCGGCTCTGTAACCAGCCGAGCACAGCGTGGTTTGGCAAGGTTCAGCTCAGTCACTTATTAGGCCATTTCATTGCTTGGGATCTCCTCTAGTAATGCTTGCCTGCTGTTGCCGAGCGTGAACAACAAAGGGGTTGTCTGGGCCAGTTTGTCCATCGCTGTCGAGGTATTCTAGAGGTAATAGGGTCAACAGAGCTCAAATTACCTGCGAGGTCAACACACCAGACAGGGAATATTGATTGGCTGGACCTCTGCCATGGTCCAGTGACCAGTCTGTGAAAGCCACACACACATATACACAAGCACACACACACACCTCACTTGCCAGAGTATTCAACTACACAGAGTATGTGGTCAGTCAGAGTAGTTGAAAAAATATCTTTACTGGGTATAAGACCTATGTGGCTTTACTGGTACAGCATGGCCACGGGACGGAGGGTGCATTTCCTGTGACTAACCAAACATAAACATGCATGAGTGGATAGATTGCAAAATGTCCAATATAATATAAACCACAGTAATAAATATTACGTATATTACACTTATTTAAGCCCTCTGTATACCCACTACTGATGTTACGAGGTCTGGCAAATATGTTGAATAAATCATCGCTTCTTTGAGCTTTTAGGTTGTCTCCTATGAACGAAACAAAAGGATATTCCCTTTCTGTAAGTGCCCCTGAACCCATTTTCCAAGCGGGCATCTCAGGAACAGTGGGATCAGAATTATTGGCGCATTCATTTATAAAGAACATTTACACACACCCTGAAATGTATTTAGTGTAATGGTGCTGCTACTCGTGAACAACATCTAGGGATACAATACACAAAGCGAAGATACGTACAGGACACTGAGAATTGAGAGAAGGAGATCAAGGGATATGAGTAGTAAGAGTATATCAAGGATTGCGCAAAAGAAATTCACATGTATAATATATGTAATACACGCGTGGAAAACAAAAATTAAAGCACAAAACCTATGGTATTATTATTTTTTTTTTTAAGTAGAAATAATACATACGTTGTACAAGAACAGGATATATTCTTTTTTTATAAATTTCAGGACAGCTTCTATCATATTGTTCAAAGTGCATCAAATTGGTTAGAAAACATGCAACCCTTTTTAAAAGAAAAATGGTTTTGTTGGAAAACCATGTCTCCAGATTGACTTAAGCTTAGCTATCTAGTTAAGACTGCTATCTTAGATTTAGGGTAGTTAAAAAGCCCACAGATTCTTATGTTATCTATCATTAAAAAAAAATTGTATTTGCCAGCTAATGACAACACTTAGGTTCTTTCTTCCAGAAATGTACCAACTTTTCAAATGGCGTCTGTAAATACATATAACAAAAGTAACAGAGTGCATAACTACGTGACCACAGTGCAAACTCTGCATACTGTGATGAGGTTACCCAGTTCATCTCTGCCCTTTAACTTTGGGCTTTTAATCCCCTAGAAAAATAAATGAGGGTCCTCTGGTTGGAAAACCTTGTTTCTACAGTAGGACATCAGTGGAAACAAGGTCCTGCATCGACAGCCAGTCAGTCACAGCTTAGTTCAGTGTGAAAATTAGCAGACAGAGGCGATGGAAGAAGTTGTTAACTGCTTAGGATTCTCAAGCCTCCTGTCAGACATTGTGGACCTATAACCTTTGGCATTAGATGAAAGAAGCTAGCTGGTCCAGATTTACTGTCATTCAGAGTCGAGTTTAACCGTTGGTTTTATGGTATGTGTTGAATAAATGTAGCGAAATACATATTCGGGGGTATTTACAGATGACGGTTAGCACTTTCCAGGCCCTTTTCTCATTTCTCCAACTTGCCATTCAAATAAATATGATCAATAATAGTTAATGTGCTTGATCGTGTTTAAATACATAATATATTACAAAGCATTATGTAAAAAAAAATGCATTTAATAAAGCATTGAATGTGAATGGACTGACTGTCAGTCATTTTAATACGTGACTCAAAACACTGAATAAAATATACAGTAATATAAAAGTCTCCATTGATAACATTTTGGATTAATTATGATATGCAACAAACCCTTTAAATAAAAAGGACAATGTATAAGAAATGTAAAATGTTTAATGTCGAAACAACTCCATTTCATATGGTTTTACAAGCAGATGTAACACAGATTCTAAAAAAATAGGGTTATTGTCTGAAAGCATTATATTTTATACAGAAAACATTAAAAACATTATCAATTTCAGTGCCATTCTCATCCATCGATTAAAATGTATTTATCCTCTTGTTTTTTTCTTCCTTTCTTTATCATCTGAATAACTGTTTTATGAAGCATTTCCAACAGGTTGTTTCAGATGCTTGTCATTTTGCATGAAAAAAAGAGAACAATCCTGAATTCTATTAATACTACCAAAACGTGTATAAACATTAACTATATACATGCATATCAATAGATACTCACATTACAAGTATATAGTATTTTTCCTATAACATTTGGACTCTGACAGATATCATTAATTTACAAGATTTTAATTTAATTGTGTGATTAAAATATACTTTTAGATTATTTTTATAGTCATGAAAGGAACTGTTAAATTCAATTAGGTGAAAATGTATAACAATATAAAAGGTTACCTTCATAAAAAGCATTCCCTTTAACATATTTGTCAACATATTTTACTAAAAAACCCAGTGTGGTAAATCAAAGTCCTGTGGGTGACTCTGAACAGATGACTAAAACATTAAAACAGGCCTTTCCAAGCACAGCTAAATATTCATGAATTTAATTTACACATTCAATTAAACTTTCAGATATAGTTATAGTGCAAAATTGGAGTACAGTAATAAGTGATCCAATTCAGAACTTCAGAAAATTCCACCTGCATTTCAAAAACAGTTGTACATGAGAAAAGCACTTAGTAATCTCCAGGTACAAAAGTATGACTACCTAATTGCATTGGTGGAAGGGACCTTTCAACAAAACGGTCCCTTTTCCGTACCTGAAAATGATGTATCAGCACATTACAATCCATAACATAGCACCACATTTGAATGTTTTGGAATTATCTGTTCAAGAACAAATGATATGTATGTTGATGTGGTAATTTAGTATATAATACAGGGACGTGTGTTGCATCTTTAAACACACGTGTCCTTTCACCGAAATAACATACTTAATTGTATCTGAAAGATTGCCAGATTTTCCTGACATTTTTCACCCAGTGCTAGCAATCAATGTTAGCGAATCCCAACGACGAAGCACACATTGTTTGCGTTTGACTCGGTGGGAAACGTCATCCCAGCTCTCTTTGTCTCCGGCGCTCTCCCCCACTCATCTCTTCCGTCGTGGCTGCCCCGAGGATTACTCTTGCTCCGGAGAACGGCCTATTTGTCAGTGTATGTCATTGTTTTCACATGACAGACACAGCGACCAGGAGCGGTGTTTGAGCCGGGAGGATGGCTGAGTACCGAGCCGCGCCAAGCCAGGGAGGTTCTGAACGTGCTCTGTAGCGTGAAGGCATACGATGCCATCGCTGCTTAGAAATGTGGGTCACGGCTTTTCAAGTTCCCATAATAGCAGCTTCACACAACAACAGGCTGGGGTTTTGAGACAACGTTCTGCTTAATGAGGTCCGGTCCCTTGTTTAGCCCACAGTGGCCTTACGATAGGATTGCTTTTAAATAGGCCTCCGTAGGATGCCTCAGTCGTCAGGGGGATGCCCAATTGCATCCCAGTCGCCCTGCCTGCATAAGAGTGGTTTTGACTACTCGCTTCTCTTCAGCCTCCATCAGTACAGCCGGAAAGCGCTGGTTACGCTGCTAACCTACGTAGTGGAACCCTTAAAACATCAATGTTTACATCTTAAATGTGAGGCGATTAGCAGTGCCAAATGAATATTCTCATCTCATATGTGCTCGTTTAGGATGGAAGATTAAACATAATGCGTAACTTTCTCCTGGTGATCATTGTATAATCAGAAAAAATATTGCTTGGGTGGTTCCAAAGGGAGGTACTAAATTCATTCTCAAATCAGCGCGACTGTTGATGTGGCCTAAGCCAGGAATGAGTTATCTACAGTGTCGATAATAACTCAGACATAATTAGGACCTAATTTGTGACAATTAAGGGTTTCACTGGAGCATTTGTGCTCAGCGCAATGACTTTGTAAAGACTTCATGAAAGAGTGTTATTGAATGCAACAACCATGTCTCTTTCTCTAACTATCACATTCCTCAGTGGATACCTCTAACGTTAATATATGAAATATACAAGTATGGATTTACACTGTTAAGAATTCAAGCCAAGTATTTATTTGTTTCGAATTTAAAGATGTTGTGTTTATTAATATGTGTTTAAAAGTGTTGTCTGGTTTACCTTCTAAACTATGTGGCACATTTCTATTAACATATTTTAATTATTAATCAGTGAAGGAAAATTCAGCAAACCTTTCATCTGTTTTGTTACGGTGTTGTAGTATTAGTATGAGTGTCCGATGGGCTTATGATAGTTGTCTTATTGAAATCAATTTTACTTTACCAATCAATAAAATCTGAATAAAAAATGCATTTGTACATCAGCAGTTGTCAAAATGCACTCATACAATTACCCCTAATAAATAAAACAAGAAGCGACGAGAAATTGAACACAGTGGCTATGAAAAACCCTCATGACCTCGAAGAACTATGAGAATTGACCTTTCTAATTTGACTTTTAAAGTAGCTTCTGAGTGATGGCGGCCTACAAAAGGTTGCACAGCATCCATGATGTCATATCTTTGGGCCAAACCACAATAATGAAAGCCAGATTGTATAAAAAATAAAACCAGAGCTTGAACTTTACAATTTCTAGATTATTTCTGGAGGAAAAGACATGCCAAAATAAACACAGGCCTACTGAGTTAAATGCCTAAAATGCAGTGTTTCAAATGACACATGGATTATACCATCATCGTTTATTGTAAATTATTTATTTAATAATTTATAAAGTATTAAATGAAAATTCCAAACTATGTCATTTTAATATTTCTGACAGAAATCGGCACCTTCCACTGTTTCCAAGCATATGAAAAACAAAGGACTAAAAAAAATCATTAAAGCGTTCCTGTACCTACATCTAGACATTTAGTTCAGGTGTCCCAAAGTACCAGGACATCATCATTTCTTTATAAATAACTTCTAATAAAAGTTGAATTACTCTGGGTGGGATCTCTAGGCTCCAGATCAGGGTTTGTAAATTGTACTCAATTCAGTAATGAAATAATTCCCTATTGGTGTATTTCTATCAATAACATTCTATGCTATATATGAGAAACGGTGTCCACAGAAGCCCTGGCAACCCGTTGCTACGAATGTCAATATTTTTCAGCATTTAGGTTCATAAAGTGTTAGCTGTGAAATAGACGCAGGTCTAATTATTATCATAAGCAGTGTGAGTTGCTGTCCAAAACGTACACAAAACATGAAACAAAATATGACATTGTCAATGCTTCTTTTTTTGCAGAACGTATAAGAAGAAGCTCATTTGCAGGCCACAATGAAGCATCCCTGTGGATCATAGCTTAAAAGCCAGTGTTCCATGACGTTCTCCCAGAGGGGACTATAAGACTAGAGTAAAAATTACAGAACTAGGACATCGGGCTTTCCAGATGGTAGAGTGGCTATTCTAGTTAAAAAATCACATTTTACTCACTGCAGTCAGAGCTAAAACCTGTACCCTTCTAATCACTCGTTCAGTAATTATCATCGGAGTGAACTGAGGCAAGCTCACAACAACATCCTTGAAAATCTCTGGGTGAAAAGTTCAGCCCACAAGCGCGACTTATGCGTTAGCGCTAACGACTGCTGAAGGAAACACTGGCGCTGGAAATTGTTGTGAAGACCCAAAGAGGACCAGGAACACTGGATGGTTTATTAAAACATGGACACCATCCAGTGTTCCATGTTTTAATAATGAGCAGTTTGTGGGTCCGAGCCAATCCCTTGCCATTTTCTGACTGATTGATAGTGATAACCACTTGGAAATACATCGACACTCATTCACAACACTCAGGTCCCAATCAGGAAGTGATCGATGCACCCGACAACACAAGGCCTCTGGCCTGGTGGCGGGAGGAAGTAAGCATCTTGCTGTGGGCTTCAATTAGCGTAGCCTTCCACAGGGCGAGAGGGGGGGCAAGTGATGGATCTCCCCTGTGTCACAGCCTGCATTGGCCGGGTTCAGAGGTTAGCAATCCTCCTTACTTAGATGTGGTGTTGAGGGTGACACACTGGTAGATGGAGACATTTAAAATAGAGTAACTCTGATTTGATATTCACCTCCATGGATTGCAGGGGTATGGAAATATCACGAAATCTGACTTTCAGGGTCACAATATATGAACTGAACACAACTGATGTTTGGTGAAATGAATTCTGCTACAAAAGGTATGAACAACTTTTTGATTAAAATACTAACTCCCCACAGATGAATTGAATAGGGTGACTATCTGCGTCAAGCCTCAAAATAACTGTAATATAGAAATAGATGAAAATGTACTATAATGGAAAATATGAACATAATGGAAACCGTTTTTGATGGTGTGTTTTCAGGGTTCTTAACAGCTGCCTCCAGAACACATGTACACAGTACTGTGGGTCAGTGTCCAGCCCACCCCTCTTTCAGCAAAAAGCTTTCAGAGACTGGAAAAACAAAAACAGAACAGCTTGATTGAAATTAATATATGTACTGTACCGCTGTGATGGTAAAGATATTGTTTATTCATTTAATTAATTTTTAAAAAAACTAGGTGATGAGGGGGCATGTAGAATGGAAATGTTATTTAGTTATATTTTATATTTTATTTTCCAAGATATGAAAGCTAAGAACACATTACTATTTACAGCAACGAGTAATTTAGGTGACCCAGTTTATCTCAGTGTCAGAACCACAGGGTACAATTGCTCAGACACGTGTTTAGCAACCAGGTTGAAATGTCTTAAGTAATTTTCCACCTCTGAACTGTCCAATGGCTGCCAACAGCCTAACATGGCCTCCCTGCCCAGCTAGGTTGTCCTCGCAGGTTGTCCAACAAGCTGTCGCGTTTTACAGCTAAACTGGAAGTGCTGTTTTGGTCTATTTAGCGGCCTCATTAAAATAGTTGTTTTTTAACTAGGAAGCATTGTTGTCCGTCGACATGTTACAGTGAAATATTTACAAACATAATTTTGTTTTATTGTACAATCACTGTTCGCATTACAAAAAAATAACGAAAGATTAATAACATCGAAAGACCATAACAATAAATAGGAAAACAAAGTAGTAAATAAATGAACGGCCCGTGAGTCGCATTGGGTGAAGAGACGCGTTCAGCGGGTTGTGGACAACCGGTTTGGCTAAATGTACATTTTTATGACAACGACATTCCCACATCTTGCCCACAGCTGTCTGATATTGCCAACATGCTTATAATCATTCAAGACTGTTGCTTTCAGAGTTCAGTTATGTGCAACAGACGGAGCTTTGACTAAATGGTTTATTACGTTAATAACTTCAGGGAGATCAAATGTACAAAGTAATAAAACGCATTTTCCACAATGACGAAAATGTATGCGCATGATTTTGAATCAAGGGGGTGTTTTATATGATTTTACATTAGAGTCTCAGGTTTAACAATCCCGAAGTCCTTTCTGCATTCCAAAATACATGAAAACTAAAAGAAGACTTTCTATTTCATATTATCGTCATTTTTAAGGCCAATGTTATTAAGACATAAGTGTTTGTTTGTTTCTTAAAATACACAGTGCTAAAGAAAGTTACCAGTATGGTGACATAAGGACATTGAGTTTCATATTATACAAATAATCAAGTGATTCAGTCATCATTGGTCTTGAAAATAATTACATTTTAAATCATGACTAGGGCTAGTAAATTACTGTGTACATTTTAAAGAAACACATATTTACTATATAAATAGCTTTAATGTATGTTCTCAATTTACTAGAATAGTACATCTCAAGGGTTATTTTAGCTTGTACATTAGAGGGTTTATGGGTTAAGTATTTAAGGTGAAACAGATGAGCAGACAGTTATCATGGAAACAGAAACACTAATGGGGTTGACTTGAACACATTTTTTTTACATAGAAAATACATGACTTCAACAACAACAAAAAATGTACTTTTGGAAAGCAAGTGGACATCACATAATGCCCAGTTGGTTCTTGTGCCAGAGGCTTTTGGGGATGACCTAAACATATATTTGGGTTTGCCCCTATACAAGCATCATACAACATACCTCATGTAGTGAAATATGTTACACATAAAAATGGCACGTGTGTGTGAATATATAGTCTGTGGTAACATAGACGTCTCCGCCGGTCTGTGGTAACATGGACGTCTCCGCCGGTCTGTGGTAACATGGACGTCTCCGCCGGTCTGTGGTAACATGGACGTCTCCGCCGGTCTGTGGTAACATGGACGTCTCCGCCGGTCTGTGGTAACATGGACGTCTCCGCCGGTCTGTGGTAACATGGACGTCTCAGCCGGTCTGTGGTAACAGGGACGTCTCAGCCGGTCTGTGGTAACATGGACGTCTCAGCCGGTCTGTGGTAACATGGACGTCTCCGCCGGTCTGTGGTAACATGGACGTCTCCGCCGGTCTGTGGTAACATGGACGTCTCCGCCGGTCTGTGGTAACAGGGAAGTCTCAGTCGGGTTCTCTGTTACGACGGCATCTGGTCACCATGACCACAACAGCCCAAAGTGCCACTGCCACGCCTTTCCCTCCACCGAAACACTAATTGGCATGACAGTACAGTCAGAGTGGGCCATCGGGGGGGGGGTTCCACTCCTCGCTGTCGCTTCTCGTTGCTACAGGGTTATCGGCATCCATCACTTGTCTATATTTGGCCCCAGCAACAGACAGGAGGAGAGTGAAGAGGGAGCACGAAGGGAGAGGGAGGAAAAGTATCCTGTGAGGCGCTTCATCTTGCAGCAAGTTCAAGAGTTCAGAGCAACATGCAGGCCTCTGCATCGGTTCACCAGGGTCACGGCCTACACCAGAGCAGCTTGGACCGGTTTAAACTGCCCTCTCCTCTGCACCCTTTGTCTAATTGGATTTCAAGAGTGATTTAACAACACAGCTCTGCCTGATCAAATCAAACTGCTACTGTCTGTGTCGCTTAATCCTGGGTCACTAATTTGCCATGGTTACCAAGCACCTCCTGCACTAATCTCACACATCCCCCCGTCTCCCTGGGCCACCTCCCTACACAACTACTTCTCTCCCCAATCTACCTCCCTCCTCCACCACCCCTCCCCCTAACCCACCTCCCTCCTCCACCACCCCTCTCCATAACCCACCTCCCTCCTCCACCACCTCTCTCCATAACCCACCTCCCTCCTCCACCACCCCTCTCCATAACCCACCTCCCTCCTCCACCACCCCTCTCCATAACCCACCTCCCTCCTCCACCACCCCTCTCCATAACCCACCTCCCTCCTCCACCACCCCTCTCCATAACCCACCTCACTCCACAACCAACTCTGTCCCTCTTTCCTGTCTTTCTATCCTTTTCAATGGGGATGATTGATATGGGTTCTGCAGGCTGAGACGAAGGATGACCGGAGCCTGTGATGGACAGAGGCTCCAAATGCAAATGCCGTGGTTGTTTAAATAAGTGAGATTTGCCTCCGACAGATCAGCAAAGCTGCGGCTATCAGTTCATAAGCTGATTAGCTATTGGGAAAGCAGTTGCCAAGGGAGACAGAGTAGGTTCTCTGGTTATGATCTGTGTATTCTCAATATCACTTTGTTTTGAAAAAAGATGTTTGTTTGTACCCAATACTGGTACTGGTACTGGTAAACTCTTTAGCATTTTCCATCACGCAAATGCCCCCCAAAAAGGTTTAAACCTCAGATGTTGGACGTGTGGTGTGTTGTATGTATATGGTATATCCCTCAGTTAGTCATTCAATTAAATCGACACAATGTGACATCACAGCACCAGGTTTACATTGCAGAGTGCATCTTCAAGAACTTTCCAAATGATAAACAGCATATATTGTTTTCCCACAGAAATGTATCCCTTCGTTGCTCTGATCTTTAGGGTGTTGTGGCAGGTGTAATTGTTGCATATTCCATCTTAAAATCAGCTATGTTCTACATTAGGGGTGGGCAACCTACCGCCCGAGGGCCAAATGCGGCCCACGAGGCTGTCCCATCCGGCCCACGGAATGCCCTTTTCTGGCCTCCAAATCAATTATGATTAACAAATTACAAAAACAAATGTGGCCCTCCAGTTCATTTCAAAATCCTGATGTGGCCCCCAAGCTAAAATATTTGCCAACCCCTGTTCTACATGAACAATTACTGGAAAATTGAACTTTCCTCACATTCATGTTTTGAGGGAAAGTTGAATGCGCAACTTTCTAAAAATATATTGTTCCTATGTATAACCATAATAATATTGATACTCGTCGATCCGGTTGTGTTTTAGTGAAGTCTAGAGCTGTACTAACAAGAATGAGTGCCTCTAGTCCTACTATAATATATCAAAATAATAATAAAATACATAAAATAGCTATAATTGGATAAGATGATTAAGCTAACAAATGATGGGAATCAGATGCTAATACTAAACATTTGGAGGCTTACTTGGTTGACACTTTTTACTAAAGTTGATGAGTGTTTAGTTGGTGCCATTTTATTCGATTTTCTTAATCAAATAAATGCCACCAATCTGCTGGTAACATGACAGTAATCCTGTTCAGACATGACAGGAGCTCCCTTGAACACCAAACAGATGTGAATTCCACTCAGGATTATTAACGTTTGCTGACAGCATTCATTTGCCTCAGCTTTTGATCAATCAAACTAAATAAAAGGTCCGACAAGTTTCTGTGAGTCTGTCGTTTGTTCAGCCACCACTCTTTACGCCTCACTGCATTTATCTCCTTACCATGCCTCCCTCTGTCCCTCTCTCCACACACACCTCCTCTCTCTTTACTCCCCTCCACTTTATCTCCTTACCCTGCCTCTGTCCCTCTCTCCACACACACCTCCTCTCTCTTTACTCCCCTCCACTTTATCTCCTTACCCTGCCTCTGTCCCTCTCTCCACACACACCTCCTTTCTCTTTACTTCCCTCCACTTTATCTCCTCACCCTGCCTCTGTCCCTCTCTCCACTAACACACACACCACACACACCTAATTTCTCTTTACTCCCCTCCCTCCTCTCTCCCAATTCTCCCTGGTTCAGTGGCAGGGCAGTGGGTCACAACTTGCAGTGGATTTTCACACTGTTTCTGGACTGAATGACACATCAAGTTAATCAGGGTTAACAATGGCGGTGCCTTGCTGAGCAGTGCCCATATCAGCTTAGATCTAGAGCCCCACACCGGTGATGCAGATGGCCCTGTAATCCCCTCCCTCTGTGGGAGCCCAGAGGAGGAGGTTGGTGCAGGGTGGTGTTGGAGCTGAGATGAGGCGGAGGATGGATGATGTTGAAATGATGGGGGTTAGGCGGGGGATGGAGGTTAGAGAGGTGATGGAGGAGGAATGGAGGGTGGAGAGGTGATGGAGGAGTGATGGAGTTTAGAGAGGTGATGGAGGATTGGTAGAGTTTAGAGAGGTGATGGAAGAGTGATGGAGGTTAGGGTGGTGATGGTAGAGTGATTGAGGAGTGATGGAATTTAGAGAGGTGATGGAGGAGTGATGGAGGTTAGAGAGGCGATGGAGAAGTGATGGAGCATGACATAACCGCTCCCAGTCACGTTTTTATCCAACGTTGTGTTAGAGATGTGATCCACCTGCTGAAGACACCACCTGGACTGTCACGTGAACTAGGCTGTTGTTGTAGGAGGTAAAGAGAGCTGGCGGTGCTCATCAAAGCATATCGGGAGACAATAAACTGGAAACTTGATAGAAGAGTTTGAAAAATGTGTCCCTGTGAGGACTCAACAAGAAATCATCCGAAGAGCTGTAAACTAAAAGTAGTTTGATTCATCAGTGCTTAATTCAATGTCCATGTCAAAGACTAGGTCTGAATCCTATTGAGATGCTGTAGGGTGATTTGAAAGGGGCTGTACATCACACAGCTGAGAAACATCTGCATGGAGGAGTGGGAAAAACATTCTCCCAGTCGATGTTAGACTGGTTATAGGAAACGTCTTACTGAGGTTATTTCAGCCATTTAAAAAATATAATCCCAGTGCAAGCATTACACAGAACTACAAACAGAAAAAACATACATCCGGAGTAGTGTCGTAACACCATTAAAATGATTGCACTTGGGCCCAGATTTGGAGCTTGGAGGATGTCAGAATAGAAACCAAAGGTTAGGAGTTTTGATACACATAAAGGGTTTTAAGAACCGAATGTCAACCAGTCCTTGAGTGTTGTGAAAAGCCTCTTGGTGGTTTCAGTTCATGCAAGGCTTGACTTGAGCATGAGCTGTCCAGAGCAACGTTCCAGAGCAACGTTCCAGAGCAACGTTCCAGAGCAACGTTCCAGAGCAACGTTCCAGAGCAACGTTCCAGAGCAACGTTCCAGAGCAACGTTCCAGAGCAACGTTCCAGAGCAACGTTCCAGAGCAACGTTCCGGAGCCTCTTAGTTTTTTTTGCAAACATGCTGGATACTGAAATGTGGGAATATCCCCAGTTGCTTCTCTGTCCTAAAACCCACCAAGTGTAAGAGTACGATCCTCTCCAAAACAAGGCTCTCAAATCAATCATGGTAGTGCAGTAAAAAAAAACATCCTGTATTTATTGGCCAGATGTAGTGTTTGTGTGTTATTAACACATTATAGTCATTTAATGAGAAGATTAACATTGATATGCTCTGGGATTTGAACCTGTTCACCCAAAGCACATTCAGCACACAGGCCTTTCCAGAGTGACCTGGCCATGTCCAGACTCATCGACTCACACGTTTCCTCTGTTCTTCTTTCTTTCCTTGTGCTTCTTTCCACCGATGGCCTGCCCTCACATTCCTACTCTGAGGACTGTCTCACACCTTGTTGGAGTGACACATGTATTATTTAAAACACACCCGAGTGCTTTCCCATCCAGAGGCACAGACTGACTTTCGTAGGTTTTTAACGCGCTGCTGTTTCAACCAAACGCAGCCGGGTAGAGGCTTTTGCAGGAAGATTGCAATATTGTAATATTTCAAATACAGCCAGAAAGTTCTGATAAAAACCAGACAGTTTTCATAGTTATTACTGAGTACATCTTACTACCAAAAGCAGGTGGTAAATTCATCAAACAGAGTTCTGTTGTTGCCTACAAAGCAGAGAAACCAGAGCAAGCGAAAAATCTCTTGAAATAAAGCAATACTACGGCAATTATCGTGGCTCTGAAGCAATGAATTTCCCAAATAGAGTATCTATCGGTGGAACACGGCTCCCTCCGGAGCCATACCACTGAACACGACAGAATCTAGCCGGGCTGCAGTGTCACAAACAACCACATCACAGCAGCACCGCCTCGCTACCCCCCCAACACCACCACCACCCAACCCCACGCGGTCAATCTGCGGTCACTTTGGGAATGAGATTCCAAAAAAATAATAAAAAATAACCCCCCACGCACTTTCACCCGTACGCATATTTGGGTGCCCCTTCCAGATGCCCGCCTTGCCAATCTGCCCTACTGCACTCGCTGTCAGAAAATAAAGCGGGGAGTTCAACTAAAGTTCACACGTCCAGTATCATAAAGCGCACTGTGCCATCGTCATCTGCTGTTTACATCTCTCCACCGATTTGGTTTTATTCCATTATTTTGGGGGGGGGGGGATTGACGGAGGGCGGGGATGGGGGGTTGGGGGTAGAACAATCTCGTATTACCCGTGTCGAGACAAGTGACGTTTTTTAAACTTCTGACCTCGAGCGGGTCAGTGTTCGGTCAGACGGTTCCTGCGGGCGGAGCTGGCTCGGGTTGATCCAGCATAGTACAATCCAAAATATCCCCTTGTCATTGGTGCAGCGCCATATTTTCATTTTGTCCACGGTCACTCCCCACGGCGGAGAAACGGGTTCAACGAGAGGGCAGTCACCGTGGCTCCGCCCCTTTCTGCGAAGCGTCACGACGTAAACGAGAGGTTTTCCGATCGACGGGAATGGGTGCCCCCTTCGCCAGGCCCACGCGTTAGCTCCGCCCATCTCCCAATGGGGGGTGTGGTCGACTAGCACGGTGGGAATCACAAGGGACCCCAGTGACCCCTGCTGCTGAGAGGTGGTATTTGCAGGAACCCAACCACTGGGACAGCATCCCAAACTCTCCTCAGCTTCAGTTTATGTTGGCTCAATGACAAACTCCTGACTCCTACAAAGTAATAAAAACTCTGTAAAATACAGGATGACTTGGTGATTGTGCCGTGTATTGTTTTACTTTCACATCAGGGAAGACATTGGACACATTAATTAATTAACAACGTTACTTCTAAATGACTCATGTAGATAAGTTTGACTCACGTGCCTCAACAATCGCGTACAAACCCAAAATACTCCTTTGTTTTTACACTGTTTTCACCACAAGCAAAATCAGAATCGCCTCAAAACTGGGTTTTAACTATACTCCCCTGAAGTTGCGTATAGCCCGGTCTTTAAATCTGAGAGTGGTTCCATTTCTCGTGACCCGTCTTCAAACCAGTTACCCAGGAAATGGGTGGAGTATTCAGTGGTCTTAATACAAAGCTACTCAAAATACGGCAAAAAAATGTAACCCATTGTTTAAATGCCTAAAATAATAAAAGGATTTGTATTTGTGGAATGTGCACCGCCATAATTTAAGCAACGCCCCAATGAAATACATTAGTTTTGGTTGAAAAATGCTTGTGTATTAAGCTATTTTCTATGTATTGAGATATACATTTTTTACTTGTATATATGTGCCTAAAAAAAAAGTATTAAAACATCTATCATTTAGGGATGTAGAATCATGTCCGAAAGACTGAGAGGTTGTCCAAATTTTTAAACAGCCCCACAGTAAAATGAAAACAGATTAGTGCCAAAATCTAAGAATGTACAATTATTTTTATTAATATTTCAGTAGACCTCAGAGGACTTTGTGTGAATGTATTTTTATTTGTATGTATGTACACTTAACCACAATAGAAAATGTAGTGCCAAATGTAGTGCCAAACAATAAACTGCATTTCAATTTCACGTAACGGTTTATTTCCATTTTATTTTCATAAAATAAACATGAACCTAGAAATAAATGAGAGGCAAAACATGTTGAGGGTTTCTGTTTATTGTGAGGGGTTACTGTATATTTGAGCGGTTTCTGTAGGTGTAATTGAAGGCTTTTTATACCACATAATAATTTTTTCAATATTGTTGGATTATTAGTAAAACTGTGCATACCAGTGAATTTAGGAATCTTTTTTTTTTTTAATAAAGGTTTCAGTGGAAACATATTTATAGCGCTTGGTAAAATGTCATCTTTATTACTATTATATATTTCTGTGAACATTAGTTTGTACTTCAAAATATATTCCATAGAAACATGTATATTAGCAATAATTATATATTTTCACCAAATTACATTGCTACTCAAATCATAATAATCCTGAGAAATACAGAAGGGCAAGGCAATCAAAATGCTATTTCGTTTTTATTAGAATAATATTCTACATGGATTCTGGAATTTTCAAAGTATGTTATTTCTGATAGCATATAAACTTTCATTAAGAGCATAACATGAAGTCCAATATGAATTATAAGCTCCTAGATTGTCTTCTTTACAATGTTTCCTAAAACGTTTATATTTACTTGGCAGCTGCTGTTTACACAGTACCTGTAAACATATGTGGAATACGCATCATCCTCAAAATCAATTGTGTCTCAAACACACTAAGCAGAAAAAACTATACACCACTAAACATAGTTTAAAGAATCTGAGAATTATCTCAAATGTATAATGTCTATAATGTCTTTCGTCTTATAATATAGTGTTAGCAATATACTAATTATATCAACTATAAAACTGCCATGCCAATATTTCCTACACATTGAACTTAAAGAAAATTAATAAAACATACCATTGTAACCAATGTAAACAATATATCCTGACTTCATATTTAATAATATTTTAAATAGATTTTCTTGGATAATTTTCTCACTTAAACAAGGATAATTAATTACTATTGGAATAAATTATTACCAAGGTATTAACAAGTTATTAATAAGGAATAGGTTATTAACATTGTTATTCAAGTGCTTCCACTGGTTTCCATTTTCATTTCATTTATAAACCACAGAGACGCAGAAGAGTAAGCCAAAGGAGGAAATTGCATGCAATCATACAAACCAAAAGATGATAGTTTACAAGATTTATTTAGGCGTTCTAATTACAGAATAAAAAGGGATTGAGGATGAAAAACATATTGGATTTTAGGGAAGACATTTATTTATTTATTTATAAGTGTTTATTGCGCAAGTTAGATGGTAACACGTATTCCAAGAATTATTGCAATCATCTAATAGTAATAGTATACTTGCCAAAGAATTACAAGTATCCTATTAAAAAAAACTATTAAATAGGACTCCATACTTATGTATTCATTAAAACCTGTTAAATAAAGTCAGTAATGATCTTGTATTTCCCCCTTGCCCTCACTCATTGCTCGGGAGAGTTGAGTTGACTTTGTTGTAATGATGCCACCTCTATGCTGGCTAATAAGGGCTCTGTTCTGGCTCACGTTCATCATCAAAAACACAACAATATCTCTGTAACATGGACTCCTTAAGACCCGGTACAGTGTTAGAGTAAGTCAGGGCTCCCACTAGTGTTTGAAAACAATACTGCATGTCAAATTATTATAATTTATCCACCTGAAACGGAAATCCCCAGAATCCAATGATATCCAACCTTCCTAAATGTCTGTAGTTGAAGACATACTCTGACTAGTGTTGTGGTGAGGGATCTTCATCAGTGTCTTGATCATTTGCTCCAACCCAAACAGCTGCTCACATCCAAAAATATAGAATTCAGTGTTTCAGTCAGTAGTTACATCATGTGAAAAGCATTAGTGATTGAGTAGGTTATAAACACATTAAACCTTGTGGTTCAAAACACACACACACAACGTTTTATTAAATAATCTGTACAGCTATGTTTTAACAAATGACATTTTTGTACTATATTTCCACAGGAGATATACCGGAGGTACATTCATGTTGCACAATCTGTTACAGTGTGTGTGTGTGTGTGTGTTCCTCCCCTGGGCCCAGAAACAGACAGTGCCGTGGAGTCAAGAGGTAGTTGGAGGGGTTTCGATGGGAATAACCACTTCACACTAGCAGGGAAAGACAAAACAACAAGGTGATATGAAATCTCATTTGAGGAAAACAATTGTTCCGTTTGATTTAGTAACGACCCAGAAGTTGTGATTGATGTTTGTTAAAAAGTATTTGATTGGTTTAGGTAATGATCTGACACTGAACTGACAACAGGTATTCTGGCAAAAAACTTTGTTTTACTACTTGTCTCACAAATGAACGAATATTTCATTGTGGATCCAACACCAAGTTTTAGGGCATCAAGGTCAAGATTGTACACGTACCTAGGCCAGCTTTTTTATGAACTCAAATCCTCAGAGCTTTCTGCATGTTCCACCACCCTGGGCTCCACCAGGCGGTCATAGGAGCAGAACATCATGATCTGAGAAGAGCCAAACATTCAAGCAACCATACAGCGATTACTTCCATCCAAGGACCAAATAAACATGGTCATGTATCGTCAAATCTTCTCCCACACCGCCGTCAGACACAGTAACTTACCGTGAGCAGGGCCAACAGAGCCATCATCACCCCCAGCATGACATACAGGTTCCCCGTCAGACCCCCAGCCCACAAGGGGCCCAAGATGGTGGCCAGACCTCCCACGGAGCGACGGACACCCTGGCTGAACCCTGGAACCGAGAGACAGACAGTAACTGACCCCTACATCACAGAAACAGTTACAGGCACAGGTGGGTTTGTGTTCTTCTAATAACTGTTATGTGATGGCTGAAATATGGATGTTTATATTGAACTGCAATGTTCAGGAGGAATTTAAGTATTTCATCACATCATTTAAGTACTTCATCACATCTTTAATGACTGCAATAAACTGTGTGAAATAATAAAAGATTAGCAATCACTTAAAAAAAAACACATATATACAAACATTTTACATTTTGTAAAATCTAAATTTAAAGCAATTTGAATTCTCCTAAACTAAAGGTTTCCACTGAGATTTCTGTTGCCATTCAACTTTTGGAAGGACAGCAACCAGTAAATGGGGGTAAATTACTGGCTGTTTTAACAATAAAGTTGTCTTGACTGTGTAATACATGCCTATGGATTAACCACAGAGCTGTTCCCCAAGCTGTCCTCTAGAGGGTGACATTGATTACCTTGAGTCTTCTCCGAAGTCACCTTGGAGAAGAGAGACACCTGTGCCACAGCAACGAATGGGAGACCCAGAACCTGAAGGAACACTCCGATGACGAACTCGGCTAACTGCCAGGGGAGAGTACCTGAGAGAAAGAGTCATTTACAAGTCAAACTACTAGTCGAGGTTAAACTCAAACTTGCATTTGCACAATCAGTCAAACGCTTTGCCAAAGATGATGAAGCCGCTGGACTTAAAAGCTTAAAGCAGAATGCCAACGTGCACAGAGCGGCGTCCCGGCTCACCCTGTGGGTTGGCCAGGAAGATGAGGCACCACACACAGGAGATGTTGCAGAGGATGAGGCCCACGGCCAGCACCACCCTCTCAGCCGCACGGCGACTCAGCCACCGGACAAACAGGAAGCCAGCGATCACCTCCAGGCCGCAGATGCAGTACATGATGCTGTTCTCCAGCTC
>JACXGK010005670.1:19067-32088 GCA_016801125.1 Novumbra hubbsi
GTCATCCAGGGACCCCCATCCAAACCAAGAGGTCATCCAGGGACCCCCATCCAAACCCAGAGGTCATCCAGGGACCCCCATCCAAACCCAGACGTAATCCAGGGATCCACATTTTAAATAAAGATTTTCCCAGTGACCACTTGCCGTGGCTCCGTGGAACCCTGGTTGAAGGTCCCTGCTTCAAAGTACTGCTGGTACAGTGGGGGGTCACCATGTTTTAGAGGGCCAGGAAATAATGAACCAAAAGTGAGCGAGTCTGTAGGTGTGTACAGTTGTAGAAGCTCACCTCCAGGGCCGTCTGGTTGAAGAGGGTAATAAACTGAGCCGTCAACAGCACAACCACCTCCTCCCTCAGGAACTCTAAACAGGTTGAGAACCAAAACGAAAAAATGAAAAAGGAGAGAGAGATTGATGGAAAGACAGAGGAGGAGAAAGCAGGGTAAATGAACAGAGAGAGAGAGAGAGAGACAAGGTATGTATAGTTGCCTGCTCCATAACGTAATGAACACCAATCACCACACGGCAGAAAGCCACCATTACCACCCACCCCTTCTTATGCTGGACATCTTCAAAGAGCTCGAGATGCCCACCTCCTCCTCGGGCGGGGGGGACGGGGACGAGGAGAGGTGAGGCAGGTTGCCGTTGGAGATTGCCGGGTGGGCAGCCACGGTCCGGGGGGGGTCAGGGGTCACCACCGATCCGTACGAACCCAAGAGGTCGATGCGCGGTCCGATAAGGGGCTTCGCCTCCTCGTCCTGCACCACCTCATCTCCCTCCCCAGCCTCTGGTTCCTCCTGGGGAGGGATGTCCCAGTACATGAAGACCACCGCCAGCTGAAGCAGGATCCACATCAGGCACATGAAAAGCTGTGGGAAGGTCAACAGTAGACCGAATCAGCTGGTGTTGCACATCTTCATAAAACAGAAGTGCACGGATTTACTATAACACAACCGGGTTACTACAACACAACAGAGTTACAACTACACGACAGGGTTACTACAACACAACAGGGTTACTACAACACAACAGGGTTACTACAACACAACAGGGTTACTACAACACAACAGGGTTACTACAACACAACAGGGTTACTACAACACAACAGGGTTACTACAACACAACAAGGTTACAACAACACAACAGGGTTACTACAACACAACAGGGTTACTACAACACAACAGGGTTACTACAACACAACAGGGTTACAACAACACAACAGGGTTACTACAACCCAACGCACAGGACATCTCGCTACACTCACCCCCGGGGCAGTATACTTATTGACCACAAACGGTCCCAGCTGGAAGTCACACAGCCTCAGGAAGATGTTAAATCCTGGTCCTGTGTGGTAAGAGAAAACAAGATGGCAGTTTGGGATCTTTTGGACCATGCCTTCCAGCACCCTCATCACAACACCGGGGGGGGGGGGGGGGGGGGTAACACTTGTTTTTTTTCCCTTTAATTTGTCACCCATCTGAATATACTGTATATAAAGCATTAAGCGTTGGCTATGGAGACAGTATCAGTACCAGTCTTTTTGTTCAGAATTTCAACTAAACCAAATCCTTTTCCAGAAAACCACACTGACCAATCAGGAGGCCGGCCTGTCGGCACGCCATCACCGCGGCAAACACGGTGGAGCGGTCCTCCGGCGCCGTGCTTCGGGTCAGGAAGCCAAAGATGGATGAGCCCGCTCCGGTACCAATACCTTCAGGAACAGACCAAGCAGACCGCCAGTCACATGACTTTAACAAAGAATTTGGAAACGGGTAAACACACAGTAGATGGAGCTGTTTCACCAGATTACCAAGCGGTGCTCAGAAATATTCACCCTCATCTTTTTCACCCTGATCTTGCCCACACAGGATGAAAACAAATAGGACACAATTGTGTTGCTTTTAGGCCACTGTGGTATACATATATATATATATATTATTTGGCCTTATTTTGATTTCATGATGTAACACAAAAAGTCCCAAGGGCTGTAATGCAAATAATCTGATCAATGCAAACACCTATTAAACTGCATTTATCAAGCAATTTAAAAGTATTCTCACCTGCAACAAGTCTGCTGGACAGCAAAAGCCATTTGGAGTAGCCCATAAAATACATGAAGTTACCTGGAGGACAAACACAAATGCCATAAGAGTAATCCATTTGTAGAACAAATACAAAATTCTGGGAGACAAACCTTGACTGACCAAACAAAGAGTTTTTCTGTAAAAGTACAACTACAGGACAACACTTAAGACAACTACAAAAGTACAAGTGCGCTTGGCAAAAAATACACAACAGGTGTAAAAATCTTACATGTGCCTTTGCGACACTTAATCTCATAGAATTGCACTACTAAGCAGTTATGTCCTCAAACTGATTTTGTTCTGAACTAATCAAAGTCACCCAAATAGCTTGATTTGAGGTCATACAGAAGCCTATGAAGGTGTAAGCAATATCTACTCCATACAGTCAAAGTCATGTAACGGATGAAAGATGGTCAGGCTCCAGATGAGGAAACATCGTACCGACGATCTCGAAGAGGTTGGCGAACAGGATGATCTTCTTAGTGGTGCGAGTCTTGTCGGACCAGTGACCAAACAACGGCCCCGAAAGGAGCCCAGTCAGGCTGAAAGCGGATAGGCCCAGTCCCAGGAAGTAAGGCGCTGCCCCGAGAGTCTGAAGGTATCTCCATATCGTCGGCAAGATCACAGCTGGACAGGGAGGTGAGATCGGTTAGGTGAACCAATATGCACACTGAGTTTATTTATTCACATTAAACAGTCAATTTCGTAACACCAAACACCTTTTGAAGACATAGATCATTTAAGATATTATTCAGGGGGAATGCATACAGGTGTAAGGGCTAGAGCCTGAAGAGGCAAGTCTGATAGCCATTAAGCACTAGGTTGATGTTTGAGAGATTATGATGAGTAGTCCATATCACTGTAACTTACCAAAACATCACATTATAAACGCTGAAAATCATTTTGCTTCAGCCCTGATACACTTGTTTCTGTATCCTGTAAGTGTTAGAGCTTACATAGGACCGCCCCACCCATCCACAGTGTCAGAACCCACATCGGCTCCACCAATCCTGACACCTCGCCCTTTCAATTTGCATACCGCTCCAATAGATCTAAGGCGGACGACGCCATCGCCCTGACGACCCACCCTCTCCACCCTGGAAATAAGCAGCACATACGTGAGGACGCTGTTCGTGGACTCAGCATTCAACACGACTGTGCCTGCTAAGCTTGTTCCTAAGCTCAGCAAGACTTTGGATGTCCTACGGTTTTTAACTCGTAGTCATTGCTGCAACAGAACAGCGCTGACTCAAACCACTGACCTCACTGGACTCTTGCGTCATACGCCCAATATATGTTTCCAACGGAAACACTGGAATACTTTTTCAGAGTGACATGACATTCAAGCACAGAAAATTTTTACATCAACAAGTACCAGAGTTAAGACAAACCCGGAAAAGAGAAAAAGCTTTCACAGCAATTTAGTCAGCAAAAGGCCGCACTTGACATTTTATACAGTAAAAGTAAGGATCAAAGTGAAGTTAAAATTCCCACAGGCTTCCCAGTTGAAACATGAACCGTGCATGTGTACATTGAGCAAGACCCTCAACTAGATGCTTGAGCAGAATCAGGCACGGTTCCGTTCTTAAGGCTGAGTAAGGACACTCAGCTGCAATCCAAAAGGACAATGCTGACTAAGTAGAACTCATTGATTCATTGATACACCAGTTGCCATGGGACATGTCTGGGAGCCAGTGTAACTGAAATCATTGTTACAAAATAAACACCAATGAGGGAACACATGAGGCTTATATATGCGTGTATATCTAATGATAGCCATAGCCATTAGATTATCTGAAGTCATGAGTTATGGTTAGAGAACGCTCACTTCTGGATTCCAAGGTTTGAAACAGCGTTCTTGCTGAAATCGGTCACCCCTCAGGACATGACGTAACCCTGTGGCAAACATGCTTCTCTTGACATCAGGCTGGGGGCCAAGTCTAGTCTCTGAATGGGACAGTAAGACTGTTTATAATACTGTAAACTTCCTTCAAGCATGTTTGAAGGCAAGGCAACAGTTGTGGAACACGAGGCGGCACGCTTAACAAATCCAAGAGCATACATTAGGTAATAAGTACATTTGTAGAGGTTTAGAGCAGCCAAAGGAGTCTTACAGATCATGTTTCTAATCTATCCCTAATGATTACCCCTAAAGCCGCCAACAGGGCCAGCAGAAGTGTCTCCTGCAAATAGTAAAACAATTAGGCTAGTGATATAATTTATCCATTTAAATCAGTCAGCGCTCTCAATCATGTTTGACTGCCTACGGTACTATTATATGCACACAGTAAATACCAAAATAATCATATTTACCATATTCGATGCCACTCAAAAGAAAGATCAGTCCAATTGTGAAGTATGTCAGCTTCTTTTTTCGTTTATACTCCATTGGGCCTTATTTAATTTGTCCAATAACGTTTTTTTCTATATTTATTTCGAGCGATATCATTATTGATCAAACACATATGCTATTCTTGACCGTAGGTCACATTTAAGTCAGTATGTAATTTTGTCAGTTGGAAGCAGCTTGCTGAGCAATTAATTTAGGTAACAGACAGTACGCGTATCTCCGTCTTCCATTCACCAAATTACTAATGACGACAACATATTTCAGTAACAATATAAAAGCATATGTTTAGAGGATCACAGACCAGGAAAATGATTGTAGTCAAGACGACTGTCCTAGATCCACAGCCCCGTGCATTCTAAGATCTCCTGGACTGCGGCGTACTCAACGGCAAAACATTATCTAACTCACTATAGAATTACGCTTTTAATTTTGCCGTTCCCCTGTTCTTATGTGAAGTATGAAAACTATGTAGCGTTTTACAATATTATATGAATCGCAGTAAAGTTATAAGCAATGATCGCTGTCGTTAGAGCGTCTGCCAACGCAAGGAAGCGCAGATTTACTGACAGCACGTCACTGCGGGTTAAGTGGCTTCTCACGTCGTTAAACTGTTCACTTCCGGGAAGTTGCAATATTAAAACATGTATGTATCTGTAACTACCCACTATTTGTCTGTGTTGTAGACATTATAATAATATTAAGTCTAAACCTTCATTAATGCAATATTTATTAGAAAGTAACGTAATAATAAATGCAGCAATATGTATTAGCCTAAACATTCAACCTGTCAATAAAGAATTTACACAAACATCAACACGCATCTCTAATGTAACTACATAACTCAGGGTAAAAACTCCCCCTAACAATGAATACGTGCATGGTCTGTGGGTCCCTGGGCTAAAATGTGTTCAAGTACCCTACATGCGCTTCAATTAAAAGGTGTGCCTTGTTATAAGTTAATTAGTCGATTTGTTTTCCTTCTCAATGCGTTTGAGCCAATCAGCAGTGTTTTGACAAGGTGGGGTTGTTATACCGAAGACCAACATTACGTATGTAGGCTACTGATGTAGTCCATATTATGGCAAAAACAGATCGAATAAGCAAAGAGAAATATCAAAACTTTAAGACATTAAGTCAATCTAGAAAATGTCAAGAACATTTAAAGTGACGTGGCAAAAAAAAAAACTTTGTTTTGATTCACTATTTTTGTTACTAAAATATTCCATGCAGCCCTTTTTAAAAGGGAAATGTTTCTACTTTAACCTGTTAATGAGAACATTTTTGTCTCTATTTATATATAGTCAGTCCTACTCACAGACATACAAAATATCTAAAGATTAATTATTATTGCAACAGTATTTCTTCCTCTACTGTCCAACAGCCAATAAAGATAATGAATCACCACCAGGGTCTTAGAAAACAGTAACAACTGTATGGCCAACAACTACTTCAAGGTCTCAGAGTGATGTAACTGATTGAAATGCTACCAGTGCTGGCTGCTAACTGGCTAGATTTTTCATACCGGCAACCCTTACCCAACTTTGACCTCTTCCTTCTCCGCGGCAACCACAGCAGCTAGGATGATCCAACTGAATGATCTGGGTCACAGTACCAACGTAACAGTCCCACTTCCTCAGTGGTCCAACCACGTCATACAAGGTGTGGATCAGTGGTCCTCTGAACATACTGACAACGGTCCCCCAGAACTAATTGTTGCTATCACTCAACAAACCACAGCCCTCATGAGGCCACGGGAAACAACAACTTCAAAGTCTGTGTTGTAACCAGTTAAGTTGCTACCAGCGGTGACCACTGATTGACTCGTCGTTTTATACACTCGTACAGAGCTAGACATTTCACAACTTGGGAAGGAGTGATCCGCAAACACGTTTTATCAAAAGGGAGATTTAGAAAATGTTTTTCTATGGCTGCACCTCCTTAAAGAAGTGTTGAATTGTCAAAGTGCAATCCTGTCTTGTGGTATAGAATGCGGTATAACACGGTGTGGTAACTCAATAAGTCATAAACTCCCCCAACTCACATTCAGCTTTGTTAAATACAGCAAATATAAGAAAATAGCTCTCTATGTGAGAGACATGAAATATAGACTTCATGTGAAGTCTGGTGATATGATTGATACATTAACAGATCCTCTAATCCAGAAGAACTTTCAGAAAAAATTAGGATTAGAATACTTTTCACTTTTTTATACTTTTGTTTATAACATTCTGTTGCTTTGGCTGAGAGAGGTTTACTTGGACAAAGAGTAATGCATTACTTTAGGGAGGTTAAAGTGAATCTAGCACCACGAGGCATTACCCAGTACTAAACAAATAGCAGTTACACATTTCTTTAACACAACAGTTCCTTACAAGTCTTGGGTGAAACCCACAAGTAGACTATTTGTATATGTAAACGCTTTCTATCCTAAGACCTTACACAATGTCCATATTCACTTCCTCATTTCAATTGTAGGTTTTTTAACATTTCTTGTAGGTGGGAAGGGGGGTTGAACCTCTCAGCTCATTAAGTTACACTTCACTGACACCATACTGGCCTTGTGTTCTGATAACCTAAACGTTGGATACAGTTATATTTTTAGGCAGGACAATTACAAAAATTGCAATGTCAAACACTAAGGCTTTCAAAAAGGTGTTGGTACGGTAGCCAATGTAACGTCCCAGTTCCAGTACTGAGACTGTTCGAATAGTCTGGTCCATTACTGTGTCTCAACAAAATTTTGAGCAAGAGGTATTTTTCAAATACACACAAAAAATACTGTATATGGTTTTGTTGTACAAGGGAAGTAGAATATTATTTAAAATAATCTTTTGTAGGCTTCCCCCCTGAACAGTATTAAAGGATCTTTTTATATATTTTCTTTCATTAAAGGGAGTTATAAAATCTAGCAACTGCATCTACAACCGGTAAAGTAGATTCACTCATGTATCCAGTGCAGGGAGAGAAACAGACTCTGTCCATCCTCCCAAACAAACCAAGTCCATCAGTCACAGTGACCAAGTCCTGTGACTTACATTAAGACAGACACTGGGAAAGCTGTGTAGAACACACTGCCGCTTTCAGGTGCACATTTAATTCAATTTCAATTTGCAGGGAATATTTCTATGTTCTGCCCTGCAGGCACATTAGAACCAAGCCCTGCTTAGCAGATACATTTGGGGGAATTCAGAGATGAACTGGACAGCAAAAACGTGAACCGGTGTCCATATTTACAGCCGACATGATTACATACACTTTAACTTTCTAAATCGTATTTCCTTCTGTATGCTCCTTAAAAAGCCTTGGCCAAAGCAAGGAGCTGCCAAATCCAGGTCAGATCTTTACTGATCAAATGTGAAAAAGATCTGAAGTAAAACACAATAATTGTGAAGCCTGTAAATACTGCCTTTAGGTTCATAGTTGCTTACTTATGTAAGGAATGTAAAATAATTCCACATTATCAGACACGACAGGCTAGGAAAATATTCTCAAAACGTATTTAAAAAAACAACAACATTTATTTACATGGTTTGACAGCAAATAACATTTGCTTGCGGTTCCTTCAATGCACTGTCTCTCTCATCCATCTCTTCGGGAGAATTTAACATCAGTAGAAAGTATATCCATCTACCTCCTCAAAAAATCAGAGAATCTTAAGAGATGGACATCTCCTCCTCATTTTCCACATAAAATGTAAATCTATAAAAGCAGTCTGGAGTGAGATACTGCGTGCTGTGCAGAAGAAACCCATGAGGTCACGGAGGGTGGAAATTAGAAGGCAAGCTTCTTCATGAGCAGGTAGACTCTAGAATCCACTTCAAAACCGTGCAGGTTGTTGGCATCTCCTTGGAGCCGCATCAGAAGACCTCCGTAGGACACATATGCAGAGCTGAAAGGAGGAACACAAAGTTCAAACCAAAAAGGACTAACATTGGTGTTAGCGCAAGGGTTAAAGTTAGGGAAAATCAGTTACGTTGGTCAAGTCCTCTAAGAGCTTTTATCTAGCTTAAAAAGGTAAGTGCAGCTCTTAAACATTCAGGCAACTAATCATATCATTTTGCCCCAGCCTCCTTCTCCCACACTCTTACCAAAACCAGGGTTCAGATTAAACATCAGTCACTCTCACAAAAACCATGGTTTAGATTAAATATCTGTCACTCACAGACGTGTAGCAGCTTCAGTAGAGGTCTCGTCGCCCTCAATCTTGTACACTTTGCCATACATTACATAGTCAAATTGGTCAGCCCTTATAAGAGAAAAAAAAAAAAAAAGATTATGTCCAGGAAACGTCCATGAAATCGATATTCAACAGATTTACTATAATCTACCTGGACGGCCGATCATCCTGTGGATTGTACTCCCCATCGTCAGGAGTTCCATCTTCATACAGCGTGCTGGCTATTACCAATCTGAACTTGTCGCCTAAAATACAAAAACAGAATGTAGCGATAGAAGTAGACATTAACAATTTTATCGGGACAATAGACACACGCATCTGTGTCACTTACCGAGGTCAACAGGATAGATCTGTATGTTCACATCCAAGATTAGGTCCATCTTGAAGGACTCACTTTCACAGTGCAAACGAGAAACTAAAGGAAGGACAAAACTCTAACAAATTAGTCTCTGTAACAGCCTACAACTAAATACTTCTTTTTAAATCAGGTTTTGCAAAATTGTACCTCTGTCAAATTTCATCCCGTCTGGGTCGATGTCCTTCACGTCAAAAATGTCCTCAAACAATATACCAGCCATGTCGGTTGAAGTCTTGAGCCCTGCTCAACAAAATAATAGGAATGCTGTTACTTTCACACTTTACAGTCCAGCATGGTTTTAGTAGCAGTGCTTTTGGTTGGTATGAACCACGGACCACGTCTGAAAAGCGTTAACTACTTACAAATAGTTAATTACAACTATAATTCACATCGATTAGTCAAATTGAGTTATGGTTAGAATAAGACACCATTAAGCTACGGTTGCTAACTAGCTATGATAGCATATTAAAAGCTAGCCAGAAATTAATCTTGGAGATAGCAACGACTTACCGCAATTGGGTGAATAATGCTCTTTTAAACGTGTTTTCTTTCTCTCGATACAGTTATTTCAATACAGTTCTAACCGTTATAAATGCGTGCTGACAAATAGTAAAACCCAATTAATGTTATTTCATCCCTATGGCAAAATAGAATATACCGCGCCGACGAAATGTGCTCGACCTTTGACATTTGAACTCTGTGGCAAGCAATTTTCTTCCGCAAAGAATCGGAAAAGGGTGACATATTTTGTATATACATCTTTCAACATAGAATAATGTATTATTGTTACAGAAAGTATGTACTACACTAAATAAACGGAAACGTATGATTTATGGGTCACAACGTGAACCTAAGCGTTTTGCTATAAAAAACACGAACTTATTTTTCTTAGCCGAAAATGATGCTACCAGATACAGTGTAGGAACAGAGACAGCCCACTTCAAGATATCACCCACGGGACACAAGCGCAGACTCCGACCTGCTTGTTGCCCCGCCTTAATCAGACAAATATTTTTATCTCCACAACATGGTCTCAGGGGCACGGATTTTTTTTATTGTTAACAAATAAGCTAAATAACTAATTTGATATATTATTTAAGTTACATGTAAGATCCATGACCTTACAACACGATCTTAATGACTTACTGTTATTTACCAAATATTATTAACCGTGTCGTAATTTCATGTATATTGGACATGTACGACATCTGTCTTCCTTTTCCTGCCAGGGTTTCACAACAGTTGGTTGCTAGGGGTTCTAAGCGTCTTGCTAGTCTCGTCGCTAGCTAATGTGCTAATTAGCTGTCTGTATAACTAAGGCAAGCAAAATACACATTTTGGCTAGATTTTAGATTAACACCTTTTAGGTATACTCGTGCGATGTGAAAAGGGTAAGGCATAACGTTTACCAAATATGATTGTTTGTCTTCATTTAGCAAATTAACGGAACGGAAGGTTGTGTACTTAGCTAAAGTTTCTTAATACATTTCTAGCTAGCTACAGTTCAGTAGGTCGCTAGTAACGTTTTAATAATAACGTATCTTTTCCTGCAATTTGTCAGCCTGTTCGGTACAACATATGCTGACTTGTGTAGTTGTGTATGCCTTTTTGATAATAAATATTTCAGAATAAGTATGATAAAAATAAAAGATTGATATTTTGTATCAAATAGCTGCATAGCATCTGTACAGTAGTATATAATTTACTAAATCGTAAATTCAAATTATGAGTCGTCTACCGACCTCGCTGTAGATGTCTATTTAACTAAGATCGCTACAAGCAACTTCGTTAGTGTTGTTTGCTGTTATACATGCGATGTTGAAAACCAGCCAGAACCTTTATTCGAGGCTTGTCGTTGTTGTGGATGCCTCATTTCAGACTCAAATTGGGAAGTGTTGAGCAGACAAACGATTCCGATAAATGTATTTGTGTCTTTTAGGCAGAGAATAGTGTTCTCATGAGTTCCAGGGAAACGCATGTTGTGGAGATGGGGGACATCTTGGCCAATGAAGCCGATCTTCTTGGGATGATCAAAGAGGTAAGTAAAAGGAATGCACTTAAGACACATTTGTCACAGGTCAAATGTGCCTACTGTCACAAACCATGCCAAAATGCTCCACCCATCTCATTCTAATTTAGCTGATCTAAAGTGTAATTCAACTTCTTTGAAGCATTAAGATAAATGTTTGGAGTTTTCATTGCTGTCTCAATTGAACTCTAACATCTTCCTCTATTCTTTACTAGTATTTGAAGTTTGGTGAATTTGAAGAGACGGTCTATCACTTTGAGAAGGAGTGCAAAGAAAAGGGAAAACTTATTCCAAAAGGCAGAGGAAACCGCCTGCGGGACTCTAAAACATTAATTATTCAGGTCATCGTTGGAAATATCTGTCGTTCATTATGGAAATCTAAAATTGTGTACTAAAGGGTTGACCGACCTTGTTCCCAGAGATCTAATGTTCCTGTAGGTTTCCCCATTGTGACTAGCCTGAATTAGCATTACGTCCAGCTAATTACTAGAAACAGGAGTGCTAAATTAAAGTTGGAGAGAGAACCCAGTTGATCTCCAGGAGCAGGGTTGGGCAGCCCTGGTGCACTAAACAAAAGAAATACAGCAGATGTCCCATTCAAATGTGTGATGATTGGACCAGTTGCCATCTTAACATGCATGGTTCTGTTTATATGGTACCAACCCACTTCTGTACAGAAGGACCTGTTGAGCTCATTTGATGACGGGGACTTCAAGGTCTTCTTCGAGCTGTGGGAAGAGTACATCCCCACAGAGGTTAGGGACTCTGACCCCCAGGCCCAGAAATTGGAGTTCTACCTCCACATCCACTTTACCATATTTCCCCTGAAAAGCGGCCTGGGTGAACCTGTAAGTAAGACACACCACGTTCTGTTTCCGTAGCACTCCGCCAGGCACGATCATTCTGTTCATCAGATTGTGTTTTGTCTTGAATTCCAGATCTTGGTTCAAGTAGTATTGAATTTGCTTTCAAATATACCGAACAAGGATATAAACCTTAAAAGACTGTGAATTCTAGGTGAACCCAGATCTAGTAAATGCAACAGTATGTATCTACAGTGTTGCCTTTATTTCTGAGTGACAGGTTAATTGTTCTGCTTCTGAATAATCAGCCTTGCTCTGTATGGTGTAGAATGTGTCAAATCAACTCCAGCCACCAGGTGGCCTCATTGTGCCATGCAGCCGTTCTGCATTCTCTCCTCATTGGTTACAAGTGGTCCACACCATTCATTATTTAAAGTGGGCTAAAATGGAGGTCTTTTGTGGTCTATAACATTTGTAAAGCGCACATACAATTATGTTAATTATTTAATGTAAGTAATTAAATACATTTGGTCACATGTTTAATAACCTATAATAAACTCTGTATCCAGTGGGAAAAGCTCAATACTTATTTAAGTTTATCTGAACAGGGCGGTACGTTAGTCCCGAACCCAGGGGGCAGCCTGGGGGCAGGGTTTACACCTGGGTGCTTTCTACCCCTGGGTGTTCTCTACCCCAGGGCACGTTGCCTTGATGTTTGTGATGTTTAATTAACATGCGAACCCATCCGATCAGTCATTTAGCTTGACTGTGTTTGTCTCTTAGGAGCAGACGGATCACGACGGGCGGATCACCCACTTCAAGCAGTACCTGGAGACACGGGGCGCCATGCTCAGCCAGACCACGGAGTTCCTGCCCTACTACGCCCTGCCATTTGTGCCCAGCCCCACGGTGCACCCCTCCTTCAGAGAACTCTTCCAGGTGCCACGCTGTCCATCTTCCCCCTCAACGCCGGGCACCGTCGGGTCTGAACATGGTTCCGCTGGTAGTGTGCTGCTCTCGCCGGCTAACCCGCGTTGTGCTGTTCTCAGGACACCTGGGTGACGGAAATCAGGCGGAAGCTGGAGACGTTTCTCTCTGTGACGCTGACAGTGACCAACACGCCGAGGCTGCTGCTGTTATATGTATCCTTATAATCAGTTAATGTGACGCCTGTTGACCTGGACTCAGTGAATGTGACCCGTGTTGACCTGGACTCAGTGAAT